>JAOYSI010068483.1:20000-22595 GCA_025775065.1 Hiodon alosoides
ACATCAGTGTCTTTTGCCAGGCTTCAGGAGTCTTATTGACAGCTTTAGTGGATAATTCATATGTTATTATGTGCAAACAGATCGCTTACTTTTATTAATGCATAATGCTACAGATAATGCTGTTTTAAAAACATGAAGAACATTTTCCATACCTATCTATGCCAACAACCTGTGTTCCATACTAACTAGAAAATGATGACAGTAATAAAAATCATAATGATTCTTAAAACTTCTCTCACCACATACAAAAGCTGTATGCTATGAGTTTATGTTTCGATTTCTACAGATCACACTGTGGTTTACATCACTAACTGTGGAAAAATAAAAATAATGAAAATAAAAATACAAATCTTATGTCTGCTTTGAACAGGATCCTATTGCCTCGCTTGTCACATATTAAAATGATGGAGAAACAGTACAGTAATGCATTCCCTATTTCTCAATTCGGGCGGCATCCCATCCTGTTGGAGAGAGAAAGCGGCCAGGAGACGATGTTGCAGGAGGGGAAACACAAGCACTGTGAGCAAACAGAGATAGTGTCTCTCTCTGGGCGTCCTGCCACTCTGCTCAGCAGGTGGAGATATGATACAGAGGCGGCTGTGCCGCTGTGGTCTGCCCTCGGCCTATACCCGGAACTTGTTGGATTATTCATGCGTTTGCTTTGTTCTGCCACATCACTCCTCACTACTTCAGAATAGCATTAATAGCCCTGGGCCTAATTCTACAAACTCTGCAATGCCTAATGAGCTCCAGCGCATCATTTGTCTTGAGGATAAACTTGCATATTAAAATAAAGTCCTCTCCCTTTTTATATATAATATTAAGTAATGGGTATTATCACAGTTTGATTTTCTGACGAAGACCGCCTGCATCACCCCAGGATCGCTTACAATAATTTTTTTTTAAATAGAAAATTATTCTGACTTGATCTGAAGATCTACTTCTACTCAAACCCTGAGACCTGTCTGCAACGTTCAGATACTACTCAAACCCTGAGACCTGCTTTCAATGTCCAGATGCAAGTCAAACCCCAAGACCTGCTTTCAATGTCCGGATACTAATCAAATCTTGAGACTTGCCTGCAACATTTATATACTACTCAAACCCTGAGACCTACCTTTAACACCCGGATATTACTCAAAGCCTGAGATCAGGCTTTAAAGTCCGGAAACTACTCAAATCCTGAGACCTGCTTTTAAAATCTGGGTACTACTGAAACCCAGAGACTTGCTTTTAACGTCCGGATACTATTCAAACCTTGAAACTTGCCTGCAACTTTTGGACACTACTTAAACCCGGAGAACTGCCTTCAACATCTGGATACTACTCAAACCCCTGAGACCACCCTGCAACCTCCGGATAATACTCAATCCTTGAGACCAGCATTCAATGTCCGGATACTACTCAAATCCTGAGACCAGCCTTCAACGTCCAGGTACTAGTCAAAGCCTGAGACCTGCCTTTAATGTCTGGATACTACTTAAACCCTGAGATCAGCCTTCAAAGTCCAGATACTACTCAAACCTCAATACCTGCTTTTAACATTTGGATTCTACTGAAACCCTGAGACCTTAAGAGAGATATTTCTGATAATTTTTTGAAGCCTGGTAAATCTTGACTCTTTCATTCAAACAGTTTATAGCTTTCGTTAAATATTGAAGGACATAATCGTTAATTTTGTAAAATAGGAGGAATGAACACCACCCATGTTGCAGCTTCATTTCCAGCCTTGTTTTGTCTAAACGCCCCAGGACACTTTTTATTAACTTGGACCAAGATTCTTCTTTGTTTTTTTGTCTCTGCGGGGAGGTGGGTTACTTTTTTTTTTTCTCGAAAAATGGGGAGAAAGCACACAGCATACGTAATTAATGAGCTCATGTAGTGTAAGGTTTGCTCTTTCAGTGGGAACTTTTCCTTTGCAATAGGGCTAATTACAGTGCCTTTGTGATGTATTATTAATGGCTGTTTGATAGTGCAGTCCACTTTGGTGCCACATATTGTAAATAAAATAAGCAATGCTTAAAAAATAAATACAACACTGTGTTGGCTAGGGCAGTGCATTAATACAGTATAGGATTCCTTCATATGCCTCCATTAAGAGCAAAAGTGGTCATGAGTTAAATATAAGGATCTTGAATATATATGTACACTTAAGTTAATAATGTTGATATATAAATGTCAATATGTGAATTAATTTTGATATTATTGAAAGTGTTATATATTATAGAAGATATAGTTATAGAAGTTTGATATATAGGTCAATATCATGATATATAATTTATTTTCTTGTTGATGTATTCATTGAATCGAATGATTTTAACGTTAGACCAGCACCTCCACATTAAACAAATGAGGAGAAGGAGAGTTTCCTATATACAGTGCACAGCATAAATGAGTACACCCCCTTTGAAAATTAAGACTTTTATCAATTTCTCAGTGAATATGAGACCAATTTGTTGCATTTTTACACAACAGTTTTATCAAACATTCATTTTTATTAACATAAGAGTGTGGTCACTGTGCCACGCGTCCGTCTCAAGTACACGCACAGGAGAGGTCCGGGCACGCCCATCAGCACCGGCTGAGGATCATGCT
>JAOYSI010068504.1:0-11115 GCA_025775065.1 Hiodon alosoides
CCTGAGTCAGGTAAAAGTGCGCTCCACATTCCAACCAAGGCAGGTAAAAGTGCGCCCTGAGTCAGGTAAAAGTGCGCTCCACATTCCAACCAAGGCAGGTAAAAGTGCGCCCTGAGTCAGGTAAAAGTGCGCCCCACATTCCAACCAAGGCAGGTAAAAGTGCGCCCTGAGTCAGGTAAAAGTGCGCCCCACATTCCAACCAAGGCAGGTAAACGTGTGCCCATGTGTTTCGTCCAAAAAGTCCAGAATAATCAGCATCGGGTAGTAAGGAGAAGGCATTACATATAAAATAGTAAAAGATGGTAGTGGTATTTTGTTATGTTTAAAAGAACAAATGATGCATTAAGAATAGATCATCATTTTTTTAATCAAAAAATGTAATGTATAAACACTGAGGCCCATTGGCTACAATACTGATATATTTTTCTTCTTTAAGAAGCTCTGTTGTCTTCATACTGCAGTCAAGGCAGAGCCCTGCTTTGTGTAACAGACACAAAACCACCATGTCAGAACGCTCCTCGAAAGGGCTTTTACGCATTTAGAAAACCATTTGTTTTCTCTAATGGTTCTCCGTAGAAAAAATATGGTCCCATATGAAACCAGAATATTAAAAAGTACACTGTAAACTTTAAATGAGTTTTATATCCGCCAGGTCTGCCTGCTCGTCGCTTAGTTTTCTACAATATTATCATTTTACTATATCACATCGCATATCTACAATATTATCATTTTGCTATATCATATAGCATATCTACAATAGCTGCTGGTTTTAAACACTGAAGCAGTTTGATATCATTACACAAATCAAATTCTGTGTCCTAGTGCTTTTCAGCAAGCAGGCTTCTACGGTTTAATTTCTCCATTTATTTTGGTTTCTTCCCCACCCACCCCGTTACTCTTTCTGTTAAGAGTGTTGTTAACAGAGACAGCTTGACTGGCCAAAAGGGCATATTTCCAAATACATTAATATTGATACGGAGTGTAATTGAATCACTATTTAGCTCTGTATAAGGAAAGAATAGAACCTATAGAGAAAAATACCATTGGGTATTCTGACTGATTTACCATTTCATTCATGGGTGAAGCACCCAAAAGTACCAACTGTCTTATACTGCCCCTTAGATCTGAAAACTGATTGGCGGCTGGAAGTTCAATCGTTCGGTGAGGGGCGATTAACCCCCAGCGTTGCTGCAGTTTCCCCCCTGATGATTTATAAGCGCGGCAGCCTCCCACATTGCAATCACCACTAAATGTATTCTATCATTAACGCTATTCAGCAAACGCGAGGCAGCCATTTCAGGAGGAGCAGACCTGTGTTAGCACAAAAGGACGCTAGGAACCATTGTAGGTCAGTAGCTTAGCCACCAGCATCCTTTTACTAATGTTTAATGCATTACAAGCATTGGCCACTCTCCACACGTTTTGTATCATCATGTCTACACAAGCGGGAACGCTGCCTTAGCTATTGTAAGGTAAAAGGTGGTAGGCAGAGTCCCCCAAGGATTCAGATCTAGCATAGGAATTAACTGAAGAGTCAACATTGATTTCTAAACGTGTGCATAGAGAGCAAATCTAAAATTTCATTTATTGTGTTGAAAAGTAAGTCTTAAAAAAAATAATTCCTGCATTTTTGAAAAACTATTTTTAAATTTATTTATATGTTGCATATTACTTTTAGTAATGATTAATCTTTAATGTTGTACACATTAGTATTCAGGGTATAATCCTAACAATTCTTGGACTAACACAGAGCATCTTTCTCCGTTCTGCGATCGCCCTGCGATCGTTCTGCGATCGTTCTGCGATTGCTTTGTATCCACCAGCCTACAAACAAAATCACAGCTGTGTCAGGTTCCACTCTTTCTTTATCTCAGATTAAGAAATCTGATTAACGTCTCATTGTTCTGTGATTGTTCTGTGATGCCTTTTTTTCCGCTGGTTGACAATACTTCGAGACAGTTCCGGGTGCTATATTTGCAATTTCAGGGTCATTTAACAGCAGCTACAAGTGCAGTCAATTACACCCTGCAGCTGTGCTGTCCCATAATATCGGACATTGTGCCAGACACCGCCTGTGTGTTTGGATTAAAAGACGTGTGTTAATCTGAGATAAAGAAAGAGTAGAACCTGACAGCTGTGCTTTTGTTTATAGGCTGGTGGACACAGAGCCTGTGAAAGTCCCGTAAAAGCTAGTGCTATCCGTCGTCCAAACATACCGCCCCTGCTTGACCTATAATTCATTCTCGAGGACGAAACGACCAACTTTCACGAAATGGAACATGTACAAATTGTCGAACATTTTTTTGTATTTTAGCTGTACTGATCCAGATAACAAACATGTCTCGTTCCCTAAAAAATATTTTTTGGCCTTTGATATTTAACTATTTGTCAAACAAGGAAAGAGTGACATACAACGTCAGATGTAACGTGACTCTGCGACTCGCAGATACGAAGCCTCAGAAACAAACGAACCGGTCCGGCCAAAAGAAGAGAAAAAACTAACCAGTCCAAACAGAGAATTTTTTTAAACTAACCGGCCCAGGCAAAAGGAGAAAAATCCCCCCTTGAGCCATAGCTGTTGTAAATCTGATCACATGAAAACAAGGTTGATTTAACAAGGCTTTAATGCACATACGTAATAAAGTGGAGGAAATTATAAGCAAGATTAAATGTGGAACATTTGATTAAAATGTTATTTACTACCTCTCAACAGCTTGATTGCGAAGTTATTTTATTTAACACTGATTACAAATCATTTCTAAATACGCAATATTGGATTGTATCAGTAAAGATAGGAGTCATGAGAAAACCTCTAAAAATCCCACCTGGTGATAAACAATAAAAAAAAAAACATAAAATAAAAATGACATACTTCTCAAAGTAGTCATGCATACAGCGTCAATTAAATTGTGTTGACAGTATAACTAATGGAAACGAAAGCCAATCACTGTGAATAAAAAGTGTTCACAACTCAAGTAAACACTGAGGAAAAGGCCAATCAAATTTCTCACACACAAAAGGGCAAAAATAACTGGCTGGATGACATTCTCAGCACATTTAGTGCAGACTTTAAATATATTGTCTCTTTAATGACAGATGTTACAGATCCATCAGAAGTATCTTTGCAACGGCATATATCCACCAATCAGGCCTAGTTTAACCCCTCATAATTTTACATTTCTAAAAGGTACTTAAACAATTCACTTGCCCAACAGCTTCTCAATGGCTGTCCATTTTTCTGTCCAGTTGTACAGTTTGATTTCTAAACAAATGATTCATTTTTGGCTATCACCAATAAGCCATCATATATTTGAACAGATGAATGAACTCACTTGATCCTCAATGGGCATTACAAGGATTCCCCCGACTTTAAGCAGGATTTTCATGTAGTTCTCATGGTCCCTCTGCACCCCTGCGCCACAGTAGATGCGGTCATAACGGTGGCTGTCTGACGAGATCTCCAGGCAGTTCCCCACCACAAAGCTGGGTTCACAGAACTCAAACCTGTCACGGAAACCATCAATGAACAATCGCACAAGGTAGAAATCTAATGGTTCATCAATGAAAGTACAACATTGGAGAAAATGTTATCTGGAACTTCATTGCAAATACCCAATATTTGTAGAACAAACCATTTAAAGGGATTGTGTTTGTTTTTTTACTCACTTATCAAAACTGTCACTATTCCTAATAAAGTCATCCAGTTTCTCTTTAGCATATTCCACCACATCTGTGTGCAGCTCAACCCCATGATTCACTCCGAATGGACCTGGAAACAGACCAGATACGGGGTTCAAATGTGTGACACAAATGAAAACAACATGCATCGTGCAAAACCACCCATCCAAAACAATTAGTCCAGTTTGCTTCCACAGACTGTCACAGGTTCTGTGGGCCTTCTCAACAATCAGCAGCAAATGCGAAGTATTTAACCCGGATCGGAGGAATTGGACCCATGTGGTCTGCCTGAGCCGACCCTGGGGAGTACAGTCTGCTCAGTCTTCCCATTGCTCTCTCTGTGTACAAACCTGCAGCTCTTTAGTGTGACGAGCATGCTGAGCTGGGCTTGCTGTGGAGTTTGTCCCTGACCTCGACCCTGACTTGGTGCGTATTCCTGCCCTCTGCTGGAGGAGCAGAAACCTGCAGCTCTTTAGTGTGACGAGCATGCTGAGCTGGGCTTGCTGTGGAGTTTGTCCCTGACCTCGACCCTGACTTGGTGCGTATTCCTGCCCTCTGCTGGAGGAGCAGAAACCTGCAGCTCTTTAGTGTGGCGAGCATGCTGAGCTGGGCTTGCTGTGGAGTTGGTCCCTGACCTCGACCCTGACTTGGTGCGTATTCCTGCCCCCTGCTGGAGGAGCAGAAACCTGCAGCTCTTCGGTGTGGCGAGCATGCTGAGCTGTGCTTGCTGTGGAGTTTGTCCCTGACCTCGACCCTGACTTGGTGCGTATTCCTGCCCCCTGCTGGACGAGCAGAAACCTGCTGTGGTTGAACCCTGAGACACTGCACCAAAAGGTGTACACTGGATGTGAGGCATGCAAAATGAAGATAAAAAAGGACCCCTGGCACCTGGCAAGACCCTAAACTGGTCAAACCTGTAGAGGTTAATTGACTTGAATGGAGACAAACACTAGGGAACTGACAGGTCTGGGCACAGATGGCGCTTTTAAACACCCTGGTGCTTTAAATCAGACCCAGCTATGGTTAAGGATTATGATAGATGACTGGAGTTTTGTGTCCTGAACACATAGTAGAGGGTGCTGCATTGCGATGGGAAATACTTTTATTTTCACTGGATCAAGTTACCCGATTTGGTTCACTTAAAATAATCGGTAATTTGTGACGAGTACAGTACTCTAAAAATAAAATATCTACAGGATTGTTCATCTCATGAAAGATATTTGTTCATTTGTTTTTATTATGTTAACATCTTGCGTTATATTTCTGCAAAACAAAGTGTTGAGATGTCAGTTAATTCCTGATCGCACAGCATACCTGCTGGGTGAAGATTCAGAAGCAGTTTGACACAATGACCCAGTAGGCCAAATGAGCTACCAGCCCTTTGATTTGATGTCTGATTCATTTAACGATTGCGAACCGTTTCTCTAACGTTTTGCGTCTCTTTCTGCAAGTAGTGTAAGAGCAGTCCCTTTCGGCGTTGACAGGTGAAAAGGGCTTGTTCACTACACTCAGATCCGGTTCCAAATTAAAACTGATATTGACTGCTTTGCTGTGTGGTCAACATTTACCACTAGGTTTAGGACAAAACAGAGCGTAAAGGGGAAGTGTGCCTAGTTCAGCGCAACACACTTCTGCAACACCAAGCAGACATAGCTAACGGATCACAGTTACATCGGTTTTAATTTCGCCCAAAAACAGCACAAGTGCCGCTCTTCTATGTCTTTTGCAACATCTATTTAGTTGTGCCACTGTTCAAGTTAACCGTTTTGATACAAAGCACGTTGTATCATAACCTTATATCCTAGCTACAAAGAGAGCAATGGGGCGCCGTCTCTTCTTGGCGAATATTGGAGTCCCAATAGACTGCAAAAGTATTCAGACCCCTGGCCAATTATTTCATATCACTGAATGACAAATGGTACATTGAAATTTTGTTCTGTATGACATTTTAGTCTAAAACACTGAAACGTAAAATCAATTATTTGTGAAGTGACATTGTTATACAAATATTTCCCAACAGAAAACCAAACAAAAACATGTTGCTTGAATAAGTATTCAACCAGCGCACATCAACATTTGGTCGAGCCCTCTTTCACTAGGCCACTGTAGGACATTCACCTTTTTGTTCTTGAGCCACTAAAAGGCATAGGCCTTGTGTTTGGGATCATTGTCCTGCTGAAAGGTGAATTTCCTCCCCAGCTTCAGGTTTTTTAACAAACTTCAGCAGGATCTTTAACACCATTTCTCTGTGTTTAGCTCCATCCATTCTTCCTTCAGTTCTAACAAGATGTCCAGTCCCTGCTGATGAGAAGCCTCCCCACAGCATGATGCTGCCACCGCCATACTTCACTGTATGGTGTCTTGAGACATGGGCAGTGTTAGATCTACATGCTTTCTGGTAAACTCCAGATGTGCTTTCACATGTTATGCTTTGAGTAACGGCTTTCTTTCTTGCCACCCTCCCACACAGGCCAGTGTTATGCAGAGCTCCTGATATGGGGGACTGGTGCACCATTACTCCACTCCCAGCCACTGAACTC
Organism: Hiodon alosoides; assembly: GCA_025775065.1. Taxonomy (NCBI): domain Eukaryota; kingdom Metazoa; phylum Chordata; class Actinopteri; order Hiodontiformes; family Hiodontidae; genus Hiodon; species Hiodon alosoides. Next base: position 6,219 of record JAOYSI010068504.1, read on the forward strand.
TGTAGCTCTTTCAAAGTGATCGGTGGCCTATTTGTGGCTTCTCCCGCAAGTCTCTTGTTTTGAGGGACCCCAGTTCTGTTCAGTGCAATGCAGCTTCCACTTCCTGATTATTGATCAAACTGTGGGCACACTGGGACACTTGGATATTAGTTTGTGCCTATTTTCCTAATCTATGCATTTGTATTACTTTATCTCCAACTTCTGTAGAATGATCTTCGGTCTTAATTTTCCTTCAGATTCACAATCTGACCAATGATCCTTCAAAAAAGTGGGGTTCTTATCCAGAAAATGTGACAGCAACTTTAACCGGTTGACAGGTGGAGGGCAATGTTAAGGTAATTGAGTCCTTGTAAGGGCAATTTCTTTCTTCTGCGTAAACTGGGAGATTCCAAAGCACAGGGGTTGAATACTTAATTTTGAGTTTAAAAATAAAACAGAATGCATTTTCAATGTGTTATTAGTAATTTAGTAATATGAGAGAATTGATCAGAGGTCTGAATACTTTTGCAAGGCACTGTATGTTTAGCATTCACCCGGTCTGTATTTGCCATTCCGTGAAAATATTGATTTTTTTTAAAAATAACGCATACTGCTCCATTACAATCAACCTGACTACCGAATTCTAGTGTATTCAATGTAAATAAACTGGAAAAGAACACTTGAAAGTTATGACCACTTTAAAAAGGCTAAAAAAGTTTTCACAAAGGTTGATTTTGCCAAACAGATGCCAAGGATGTGACAAAATCAAAACTTTGATAATGCACCAATCCCATTCAATAAAATTGTATTTAATAGCGTTCTTTTTTTTACAAGCATCTTATTTATATTAAATTTCATCTTACACTATGAAATGTTTGTTATGTAAAATGTAATTAGTGGGTTGTCAAAGTAATTATTTAATCCAAGCTGAAGTTGTTGTACTAAAACAGACAGGAGACAGACAGACAAATATTTGTCTGACTTTGAGCATGGTATGAACTCCGGTGCCAAGAACACCAGTACCAGTATTTCAAAAACTTGCCGCGCTCCTGGGCTTTTCACGCACAATAGTGGGATTACTGAGATTGGTGGGCAAAACAAAAAACCACCAGTCATCGTCATTGTCATTGTCATAATGATCACGTGTCCACTGTAGAGGCTACAGTGATGGGGGGGGGGGGACAACTGAGGAGTGGAAAAATCACCTGGACTGACAAATCCTGGTTCCTGTGTCAAGATTTGGCGTAAGCGGAAAAAGTCAGCAACCTCCCAGCCGGTGGCAATGGTGTAATGTTGTGGGGAATATTTTCTGGCACACGTTGGTCCCCTTGATACCAACTGAGCAATGTCTGAATGCCACAGCATCTGAACATTGTCGCTTAACAGACACACCCATTCATTACTACAGTTTACCCATCGTCACTCGGATACTTCCAGCAGCATACTACAACTTACCATGTCACAATGGCCATATCGCCTCAGAATGGTACCAGGAACATTACATTGAGTTCAGCTTGTGGCCTTGGTAGTCTCCGGACCCCCCCCAGACCCGAACCAAATACAGCATCATTGGGATGAGATGGAATATACTGCATGATACCATTGTGATAGCATGGATCAGCATCCCAGTGGAACATTTGCCACACCTCATAGAATCCGCTACGAATTCAAGCCATTATGGAGGCAAAGGTGGGTCTAACCTGGTACTAGATGGGTGTACCTAATAAACTGGCCACACACACACACAAACATACATTAATATATAGATATTTTCACTAGCCGAATATCTAACACATGGATATAATGTATACAACAGAACAAACCGAACTAAACTAAAAGATACACAAAACACAGCCTTATACACTAGCAAGAGAAACACAACTACAGAAATATCACTTAAGTTCATTAATAGAAGTTATTTATTTACGCAGGGTTAGTATTGTTGATTATAGTTTCACTACTTGATTTTGCAAGATTAATTGCCAGTTTCTGCTGCGGTGGGCTTTTGCCCTCCTATCTTTGCTTTCAAAACAGGCAAAACCTGCCCCATTCATGGACTGAGAAGCTGAATAAACTTAAAATGTATTGCATCTTTCATCATCACGAGCCTGATGGGCCGTTCTAAATCGAACCCGCCCCGCGTCAAGTAGACCACGTAGTTGCAGTAGGCCCACCTCAGCCAGTGAGAGCGTGTCTACTCTGCTAGGGGTCACAGACACTGTGCAACAACATCTCAACGTTACAACAGCATTGCATAACCCAGATCTGACCCACATCCCACTGTGCCTCAACCGACTGGCCCCGCTACAGCACCAGAGAAAAGGAGAAAGCTTGGCGGTACAATACCTATTATCAGGCCCACCATCGTACTCAAGTAGCCAGTCCCACTGCCGAGGTTGAGGAAGGAGTGTCCCTGCTGCAGCTTCAGCGCCTCCATCACCTCAGAGTAAATGCACGGAGCCGACAGGTGGATATTGCCATGCTTCCACGCCAGGTCCTTGTAGGCGTTATCCCTGTAGGCCTCCAGGTAGTAGTCCCCGCGATCGATGGCGCGGAAAGCCTGCTCCACCCTCTCTGTGCGGATGTACTGCGCCTCCTTCAAGTTGTCGATGAGGTCGTCATTATCCTCGCCGGCGCTCACAGCCCCCCCCATTGGCCCCGCTGAAGGAAAGGTCGGTGCGCGTGCTGGCCACGGGTCGCCGGGCCCCTCTTTCACATGGATGTCTGGGGGGGGTGGGGGTGTAACCTTGGTGACGGCTGCGGTGGGTCAGATCATCACCGCCAGGCAACGTCCGGAAGGAGAGCTGGAAACAGAAGAGGTAGGATGGTGGATGGGTCTGGGAGATGGTAAGGCAAAGGGCCACAGGGTTCTCAAACGTCATGGTCACCGCCCATTTACAGCCGCCAGCAAACCAGCCATGAGGACTACATACGGCACATGAGAAGCCCTAGTCCCAGATTCTCCACCGCTGACCTAATGTGCCAGGAGTTAGAGCTAATGGGCAGGCCTTTCAGTGTCTGCTTATTGCGACAGGGGGCATTCCAACTAGCACAAGCTGGAAGCTGCGCGGACCGTGGACGGGCTGCTACCTTGTGAACAGTGTTTCAGCCCAGCCTCAGTCAGAATTACCTCTAATAAAACATTGACTGGAAAGCTGCCGTTATAATGGTGTAGATAAGCCGATCGCACAGAAGTTTTAGGTTTAAATGGTAACATCTGCTTATCCGTCCATGGGCATTCTGAAATGTTCAACATATCAAATATTAAATATTGCTTTAAAACCCCCATAAAAAGCAACCATAAATAAATAAAAACCAGTTCATATGGAGGAGTACTTACAATAGGAAACCTTCAGTGAAAATTACACGAGTTAACTGAACTTAGCAGGATTCATCGTTCAATATCTTTTGAATACTACATCTACTGCTGTTTCTAGCACCAGTTCTGTAGCATGGACATTAGAAGAACATTGGTTCATCGCTGAGAGATCATATTCCACCCAGTGAGACCTGCTGCCTGCAGCTCAGGTGTGGTTTAGCTCAGGTGTGGTTTATTGGGTTCATGTCAGGTGAACAGGGCACCATGTCAAACGAGCCATCGCAGGACGTCCGACAAACACGTCACTTCTGACCTTGACCGCGATGCACGCGTGCTGACAAACGTATCGTCACGGTCAGAAGTGACCGCGATGCAGGTATGCTGACAAACGCATCGTCACGGTCAGAAGTGACCACGATGCACGAATGCTGACAATAATACTTGTTGAGAAGCTTCTCCCATGCCAATAGGGCAAAATGTCTAAAATGGTAGTGCTACTGCTTACAAAACATAATTCTTATGGGACCGTTTTAAAGAAATTCTACGTTTTTGTTAGATTCAAGACGATTGTACAAGACGATTAACAAGCTCTTCAGCCAAATTAGGTCACCCCTTTATCTGCGCCAAATCAATTTCATAACCTTGGTGTTGCCACCCTTGCTGTAGAACCTGTATTCTTAGGATGAAAACATGTTCTGCTATGTCATTAAACAGGCTAAGTCACTGGTAGTCACAGATAAAGGTTGCCTTTTCTGCCTAAAACATTGAATGTTGTTTGCACAATCAGTATTTTAAACAGGTTAGGATATCATCCAGCCATATACAGTGTCTTGCATAATCTGTCATTCAACAAAAGGAGACGTTGCTGGAGGGGGGTGGGTATTTTTGCAATGCACTGTATATACTAAAATGACTATGCATTTAATCCAGTTTATTAAATGTATAAATATATTTAATAATGTATAAATATGAGGACCAAGTAATGGTTGAGCAGTCACCCAAACAAAAACAAAAATAGAAGAAAAAAGCCCCTCATCTTTAATACGATTCCCCTCTAAAAGTAACTAGAACATTACTCCCATTTGCAATATGAAAACGATGGCTTTGAACTCAGTGTGAATTCCATTCCTGTCATGGCACGCATCCTAGCACAAGCATTGTATATCACCATTTGGCCTGCGAAAAGAACAGGCAAGGGCAGCAACGCTTTTGGTGAGACTTTGCGAGCTGTTGCTGTACTCACCACAGAGACATGCAGCTGGCCCCAGTATATCCAGCATGGGAGAAGAGTCAACTAAGGTTCCAAACACTAGCTCAGATTTAACAAATTTTACTTTAAAAAGGAAGATTCAGGCCAGCTTTTTGATGCGGCCTAAAATTGTGTATGTGTGAACGCAGTGTAGCCCCTAGGACATAACTGTATGTATGTGTCTAGGACATAACAGCATAACATAGGTTAATCCACTCCCAGAACAGAGCCCGTTGCTATGCTGCCAAGAATGCTGGAGGTAGTGACGTAACGTAAGAATGCTGGACGTAGTGACGTAGTGACGTAACGTAAGAATGCTGGAGGTAGTGACGTAGTGACGTAACGTAAGA
>JAOYSI010068515.1:3966-25720 GCA_025775065.1 Hiodon alosoides
TATTTTAGACTGGTAGGACAATCTGATCAGGTCTTTTGCACTGTAAAATCATCCTACCTGTTTATTTTAGACTGGTAAGACAATCTGATCAGGTGTTTTGCACTGTAAAATCTTACTACTAAATCTGACAAGCTAGGAAAAATCGACAGAACACCGCTATAATTTTGCGCTACGGTAGGAAAATCTGACAAGGTAGGACAAATCGACAGAACACCGGACTTAAGACGATCGACTGAATAAATAAATGTTAGTGTATATTCCGAGCCACATATTTACAGCAAACTTTATGCCCTATCATTTATACTGGAACAATGTGAAAGAGCCCTGGACCACTGAATTGTGCTCCCAGTCTCCCAGTTTAGACATAACAGATCTGCATCTTTACACCAAGCCACTACATAATCAAAGAGATGCACGGATCTAATTTCCAGGTAACCGCTGGGACGGCGGATTGGATTACTTAGTTTATAGCTGGTTGTATCAATTGTTCTCTTTCTGGTTTTACTTTCATTATTATTGCAAGACATTTTTGAGTAACTTTGGAACATTCAGTGTCATCGAAATGACTCACTCTGCAATCTCAAAATAAATAGACAGTGAGTTTCTTTTCACTAGGATATAAACTCTTTACCATTCACCCATGAGCCATCTTTCTTGTTTTGAATGTCTACTTTATTTTTCATGGGCAACCTTCAAACATAACAAAATGGACACCTCCAGTCCACAGTACAACAAACATCAGATTTAAAACTTTTCTCCCATTGACAACAGGCCTGCTGAACATTATTTAAAATGTTGTTATTTTTGTTATTTTAAACAAAACCAACCGTTCGCTGGCAATAGCGTGTATTCCAACCGTTCGAGGTTGTGGCATTTGTTCAGAGGAAGCCCAGATTTGCAATTGTTCCTGGCTCACTCTCCAGGCCAGCATTGACTTTTGAAATGTTTCATCAACTTGCCTCCCCCACACACTCCTAGCTGAAGTGCCCCACGCTTTCTCTTCATCCTGGGGTTCTTCTTGCCTGCACTTCAACAGACTCTCTGGAATCGCCACCTACTTGATGTTAGAAACTCTGCCTCAACTCTGTTGTTGTTATGGTTTTTTTTAACCTTTATTCCGTAAAATAATCAGTTTTCTTTATTTTTTGCCCATCACTTCCGATGGTGATAATTCAGTTCCATTTTTGCGAACACACAAGGAGTTTAATAAAGTGGAGCATATTATCTTCTTCGCCATCCTGGCATCCAACCCTTTTGTCTATTTGCATGCATATGGTAATGCTGTGTATTGGTCGACTTGCTTTATTCTCCCAGGAGCAGAAACAGGCAGAACAGGAAGCACAGTGTGAGAAGAGGGAGCTAAGGGATTCTGGGAGAGGTGCGATCCTATAGACACCCAGACGAGACCCATCCCATAGACGAGTGGGAGCGACGTCAATACCAGCACAGCCAATAGTAAACTTCCGCTCTTTGGACCTCCCGCCTAGCTAGCTGAAATATTCTCGTCCCGTAGAATACTTTTTAAAGATGTGGTCACCAAAAGGCTGTCCTTCCTCGACATTGGGAACATTAAAAATGTTACGATTCATATTTCACTGGCACACACTACCAAACTTTTAGCACCCTGTTGCATCTGCATCTGCTTAATGTGTGCATGTGTTTCTTCTTTTGATTATGCAAATACAATATATGTAAAGTAATATGTCCCAGTATGAGACATGACGGTCTTCAAATCCCGGTCTCATGAGAAAAACTTACACGGGATACTAAAAGACATACTCTCTGCAAAGTATGCACAATTGATATGCCCTTTAGAATGCAGTTATTACTGAACTCCATTCCATGAGCTTCAGTATCCTCAAGAAGTACGTATCTGCCCTGCAATATGTTGGTCCGTGGAGCAGTGGAAATGATTAAGGCCAAATTTATATTTATATTCATCATATCACCGTCTAAAGGTTTGGTTTTAAAATTTCTCATCCTCGTTTTCACAGAAAATATGTAGAACAGATCCAGTCACACGATCTGTAAATAAATTAAAAAAGGAACTAATTTATATCATTTACATTATATCACATCTTGGATGCGTAGAGCAGCGTTCTGTGGGTAGCAATGTATATCATCAGATCTTTTGAATAGAAAGGGTAAAGTTAATGATTGTAAAATGATTACGTTTGCAACTTTAGGATGATTTAAAAAGGAAACAATAATAATAATAATAATAATAGTGATAATAATAATTACTCCAAACACCATTAAAGATTATTTAAGGTTTCGCAGAGGCATTCACGCTGCAAGCCATCGTGGCAAGCTTCTCTCAACGTAAATATCTCAATATCACACTGGATGACAATGCCCTACTTCTGTTAAGCACCTGGAAAATTAACAATCAAATCGCTCCTCAGTACTGTTGAAGGTGAATGCTCGCTCCAGCGAGATTTAATTTACAGGCCTATCATCGAACCATTCAAAATCTCCCAAATCGCACGATTTCGCCTTTGAAATCTTAATTATGGAACGGGGAGAAATAGTGCCCAGATTCTGTGCGAACCAGACAACTTGTCTCTATCCAACTTCCTCAGGGCCTGATTCCCAGCAAACCCAGACCCTTCCTCAAATACAACAATGTCGTACACAAACTGCAAATCTCATAGGAAATGCAGAAGATCTTCATCTATCAAAGATTGAAATGGTGAATGAAAAACAAATAGTTTAAAATAAATGTTATATAGCTCTCCTTTTTCTCATTTAGTTTACAAAACATGGTTTGTTCAAGTTTCTATAAATGTTAGGGATGTTTTTATTACTGTAGTATGAATCTGATATTCACCTGAAGACCAGTCGCTTCTTTGAAGTGAACAACACAGCTACCCTAAACCTAATTCTGATAAAAGAACTCTATTTGTATTTTTATCAAAGATGCACTTCTCTGTCTGCAAAGGGATTGCAAAATCAAAGTTCATTTGACAAAAAGTACACCACTGTATGTACTGTCTTCAATACTCCACAACATTAAAGAGTGTCTTTTTTTTTTTTTTTTTTCCTCAGATGTGTAATTGGTAGAGCTGCAGCCAATCGTTAACCAGCATGTACTCGGTTTTGATTGTATTGGAATAAAACACAAATAAGAATTTTGAAATAGCATCTTCTCAACAAATAACACTTCAGTCAAAAGTCACTGTAACATACCATACAGCTATTCATTTCTCCAATGTTTAAGTCAGCCTGCAGCCTCTTATCCATGTTCTTAGATTAGCATAATTTGCAGTTCAATTAAATAATAAACTCCTCATATCAGTGTTCTGATGAGAACACTCAGTGAGTAAACCCACCAGTACTGCTGAAGCTTAATTGGACTGCTTGCCTTATCTGCGGTTCAAGCGAGGCCGGATACAGAGGGGAGCAGAGTTGGGCTAGGCCCCCCCAGATTTCCACGCACCCCGCCAGACCTCAGCCAAAAATGTTACATGTTTATATTATATACCATCATGAAATTAACCCCAGAAATTTTCACTGCACCCCCAGTCAAAGCAGGCAGCATCCGGCCCTGGGTTCAAGCCAGTTGGAGGTTACACAAAATGGTCAAAAGAGGTGTTTGATGATCCCCTCAGTTCAGTTATAAGACACGACAAAGTCAACGGATTAATGCTTTGATGATAATTATAATTTTTTTTATTAATTAAAAAAATATTATATTATTATTTTAATTATTATTAAAAAAAACTATTTATTTTAACATTAAAAATAAAAATGATAGAATTATGGTTTGTAATGAAATTCTACTTTTTGACAGCAAAAATTTAGCAGATATTTGTCTATTCAGCTATTGTTTTTAATTACAACTTAATGACATTTTACATGAAAAAGTGGCTGTGTTTTTTATATGACCCTCAGCAATACAAGTCTGAATAAGGTAGTTAAACTGATCATGCTGTCCGTTGTCCGATTCTCTGACCGCCTACCCCACCTGTTTCTCAGGGCCGAATGAAACTGATGATAGACTTCTCTGCCCCGCATGAAAACTGGAGCTATTGGTACCGTTTGATGTTTGGTGCTGCGTAGGGCAAACTGCTGCCCTGCTCGCTCACCACTGTGGGTTAAGTGGTGAGAAAGTGCTGGGTCGAGACACGCCGCACGCCACAAAGGGACGTGCGGCAGGTACGCGCAAACTCCCGCCAACATCAAAATGCGGGCCCCATTCTGGTGCTGTAAGCACATAAGCGCATTAAAAACCATCAGATTGCGACATGAAAATTAACATTTCTCATCAGTACACAGAGCCGCTCTTCCAAAGGATTAGAATTTCACAGAGGTTGGGCATATTTTCAATTCTCTACTCAACATAATTAGATGGAATTTATTTTCGCTCTCCCCGAAGGTAATTACACTGCTGAAAAACAAACGGGTCCGCTCTTTTCTGGGGTGATTTGGCTCATTTCAGTAATCCCTTCTACCTGGGCCTGTCTTTGTGGACCAGGGATTTGTGTTTGTGTATGTGTGTCCATGTCACCTCTTTCCTGAGCCCTGTGGATATCACATTATTCTTGCTGGGGGCAGACTACTCTGAAAACCTGTCAGTATGTAAGCCATTACAAAAAAAATAAAAAAAAATAATGTACCTTAAGAATGTTTCTCTGGTATTCCGTCCTGAGGGTTCTCCAGTTCCAAACAGAATCTATGGCAGCTTTCCATCTCTCCCAGACAGAAATGTCTGCGCTCTGCTAGTTACTGCCTTGTTCAAATGAATGAACAATCTGGGCCCGGATCGTTACCAAAAAGGTAATAAAGACCTGCAGCTTTTCAAAAAAAGATTTGGGATCTCACATCCCAGGGGTGGGGGAGCTGCGATGGCACACATATGGCGACCCTGCCCATGCCTGTCCTGTTGAGGTCCGTCAGGTTCTGGGCAACACCACTAGCACCCACTTCCGCCGTTTTTTGGCCATCAAGGCTGAATTAGTCCCAGGTATTAAAACGCCTTTCCAGCTGGCTTATCACCCACAGGCTGCGTATCTGCATTCTGTCACCGCTCCCTCGGTTGTGAGTGGGAGCGTGGAGGCAGCCAGTGGCCCGTGTTGGGAAGTGTGGAGGAGGAAGTCAGAGTTCTGGTCCTAACCCACCCTTCGTCGGTTAACCGCATTGGTAATGTTTTAGTTTATAAAAATTAATCCACTATAAACAATTAACTAGCAAGTCATAAATGCTGACTTTACAAAATCTTATATATATATATATATATATATATATATATATATATATGATTTATAACAAAAAATAGGACAACACTTTATACGAAGTGTATTTCTATAAAGCAAACATAATATGTTTAGTAAACATCACATAGTCATTACATGAACGCTTCATAAAGCATTTGGATTGCTTTACAGCATGATTCCATTATGGTGAAAGCGCACCTTTAATGGATATTCACAAAATCATAATGTGATTATAATGTCTGCATTAGTCTGACATGACGGCTACATGAAGCCATCAAAATACTCTGCAGCGTTCTTCAGTCGTGGGGTATAAGAGTTGCTATGTCTGATCACGTAATATTCTTATGTAACGCTTTTGTGACTACCCACAGGTACTCTTTCACCACAGTGAAATTGTGTTGTGAAGCAATCAGAATGTTTCATGAAGAGTTTGTGTAATGTACTAGATGTCTGGTACATTGAAATGTAATAACACATGTGGCATTGCAGTGTTTACTAAGAAGATTTATAAAGATACTTACAGTGTTAATAACTTGCTTGTCTTATCAGAACTTGCATTATTTACCTAATTGCATTTTCTAAGATATGCATAAAATCCCAGATTGTAATTGTGCCTATACCCGCATGCTGTATACATTATTCTTGTATTATATGTGCTCAGCATTAGGCAGCATTGATTTTATTCAATTTTTTTTCCCCTGTTACTTAAATTATTGATGGAATAATAATTGGACAATATATTTTTTATTTTACCGAGACACCAGACCCACTTATCTTCACCTAACAGTAATGCAGCTGTGTACGGACATTAAGATCGCACTGCTGTCTTCTTCATTGGGTGTTAGTTCAGAACTCGCCCCTACCCAGACAAACGTCAGTGGAAACTTACAACATCATGGTTTAATCCAGAATACGATGGTTTTTATTCAGAATACGATGGTTTAATACAAAATAAGATGGTTTAATACAGAATAGGATTGGTTTCATAAATCTTATTCTGCCTACACGGTACTCACCTTGTGCTAGTGCTGCTACCAAATCCAAGCCTGACGGGCTAAATGTCGGCTCAAAGCAGAACAGAAATGAAGAGTCATTATAGAGAGAAACTGAAACGCTTTGGGGAAAAGAGGTATGGCATCACATTTGAGGTACTCGACACTGAGCCGAGAAGGTTCTGAGCATGTTAAACCATTAACACTACTGTCTTGATGTCTCACCTACATTTGCCATGCAGATGTACAGGAACCAATCTTCTGAATTTCCATAAACAGCTGTACATGCTACCCTGGCCTTCAAAAACGAACTCCAATAGCTTGAATTGAACCATGCAAACAACAAGCAGCTGGAAATCACACCACAATCCCTTTTCCTAATGGATTACGCGTTACAAGTCAGATGCCTCTGTGAATCCAAATACAGCGTTTCAGGGCTTTACGGGTCGGCTCTCATGTTGCCTGCCTTTTACACATAACCAAATGTCTCCCATTCTTTCTGCACCCCATCACCGGGGGCCAATAATACCTCCTGAGTGCCCCAATCCATCATCTCCTCCACCTGTCCCTCACCTGAAAGTGTCTCCCGCTGCCTCCTCATTTTATCACAGCGACAGGGTGGCCTGTCTGACAGCGGCAGGCACAGTCGATGCCTTGAGCACTGCGCTGTGAAGCCAGGGGGCCCCTCACTCCTCACCGTTTCTGTACAATCAGTGTTCCCGACGGAGACCACCTAAAATAGATACAGCCAGGAACAGTAAGGTCTTTTTGCACGCAGTGAAAAAAATCCCTCGCAGTGGTTCTTTGGCGTCTTGCCTCTGGGTCTTGCTAAAGACCCTTGTGAAACAGGCAACTCGGCGCCAGACTAAGTAAAGGTTGTTAACATGCCTAAACAACATAATAAGTAAGGAAACTTAAAATCTGGTTTTAAAAGTGTACGTGCCGTGCCCTTCTTCCCACCTCTCGCTGTTTTATCAGCGCGTATAAGACAGCAGCGCCTTTGAACTGCACATTTGTTTAAAAAAACGTTCTTCTCTCTGATGCGCTTCCTGAGGGACTGGTAAGTTGTCTGCGCAACAGGCCTAACGTCCCCTGTTCCCCCGGCGTCGGCAGCCTGAGCTGGCAGATGCCACGCCCCTCCAGGACGAGCTGAGAGTTCCTGGGAGTGCATAAGTGAACTCTCCCTGGTGGTTCTGCTCGCTCGCTCTCGCTCTCTCTCGCTCCCTCGCTCTCTCTCTCACTCGTGCTCTCTCTCTCGCTCTCTCTCTCTCACTCGCTCTCTGCTGGATTTGTATTTCTGAGCCTGCTGCTAAAACATCGCCTGGAGCCTGAACACTGCACAGCAAACACAGACGGTCAAACTGCATTCGAAAGTAGTCAGGAACGAGTGTAGCCACAGAGCATTTTAATGGCTATATTGACAAATAGCTTTTCTTAAGGAAGTTTAATCCCCTTGACAAAAACACAGCATTTCTTTTTCTAGTATTTAGCATTATTTATAGCATTTTAGCATTCTAGCAAATTCATTTCCTGTATTTGCGCAACAATTACTAGAAAACATTTTTTTTATGGTTTCATATGTAATATATTTGGTACACAGTGAACTTGCTTTGTGTTTGAGTGATTTAATCTGTTTACGATGGTGACAAGCAAATTACTAACATCAGTGGTTGGAGATTAATGGAGATTGCGGCTTGGCGGGGCAAGCGCTGTTCAGAGATACCAAAGCAGTGGTTTCGGTTGCCCTTTTTTATTTTCCGTTATTCATCCAAGATTAACAGAAAATACAGAAATTTAAAGAGATCACCCCTTTTTAGAGAAAAGCAAACTAATCAGATTTCTAGCTTTTTAAACAAAAGTATAAAGCACAAAAAAGCGCCCCCAAGAAAAGTGGACTTTTAAGTCCAAACCTTCTTCTCTGTAATCCCCCTGGTGCGGTTCAATCAACACAGCCACACTCTGGACAATTAGGTCCCTGCTGGGGGCGTGGCTCCACAGCTTGCCTGTCAGTCTGGGCTCGTCACGGAGATTAATTATGGCCTCTATTTCCCTCACGATTTGGTATTTTAAAACTTGAATCTCTAAGTAGCTTCCTTGTTACTTCAAGGTCTTTTTTTTTCTTCCGTTTGCCACTTAGGTCATCCCATAACATCTCACATTTCACTATTTTAGGATCCCCTGGGTAGCTACAGTCGGGGGAAAAAAAACACTTTGAGCCCACTTGGATATGTCAGGAATCACAAGCAATGATCTTCTCAATGGAAAATCCCAAAGCCCTCATCAAGATAAGGCTTGGTGACCGTTTTCTTTGCCTCCATCTGAAAGCCTGGTTAATCACACTCGTACGCGGTGTCCAAGCCTCCACAGCATTGCCGATATTAAATAATACATTATGCCATCAGCTTGTAGGAAACCAGATGGTCACATCTGCATGCCGTTTGTCAATGACAGGATCTCTGGTAATACCAGCTTACTGAACTTGAAAATGTCCTCTGTAGTAGTTCTACTGCTACACACATCCCACTTACACACACACACACACACACACTACCGCGTACAAAACTCCTACCCAACCAACACAGACTGACCAAGAACAGGCATGCCCTCTGCACTCCACTCACCCACTGCTCCATAGTAGCTAACCTGATTGAATCCAATGAAAAGTACTGCATATATGTATGAATTTATGTGGATATTACCTAGATTTTCAGTCTGGGTAATAATAATAAAAAACTTTAAATATGAAATCTATTAAAATCAGCGCGTGGAATATTCAAGGTCTGTGTCCCTCAGGCTTTGGATCGAGAAGTGCAGACCCTGAGTTTATATAAAAAGCACAAAACACTCGGACACCGTAAATCCTACTTGAGACGCTCCGCCGTGCGGATGTGTATACACACTGTTCCTCCGGCTAAGAGGAGATCATAGTACTCTCCCGGGAACACACCCACGTAAAGCATGGTCGAGACTCGGGGGGGAGGCTCATTGTGTGGAGCTCTTCAACTCCATCTGCCAAATAGCTACAGGAAAGACCCAGCTGTTGCTGCAAACTAATTACAAACGAAAAAAGTATATCTTTGTATTATAATGGAGAAAACACGTTCTCCAATCTCCATATGGAGATACACCACTTAGGGAACTTTTACCTGGCAGTGAATGCATTATAAGTGAGGCAATGCTGGGCTTTTCATGCCAGAAAGAGGAGCGAGCCTCCACAATATAAATTTCCCAGAGTGTATTTAGTGCCTGGTCCAACCAACTGCCCTATATGGCAGTGTGGGGACCAGGCACTAATCGGGGTCATTCAAAACGCAACAAACAACCCAAAGAAACCTTCCATTTAGTTCTTCAGAAATATATTGAGGTTACAGAGAAAAACCTCAAACAATGCAAACAGCAGTAAATCAGGCCTTTATCCATTGATTATTAATATGCAGTGAAGAACATAAAAATATTGGAGTCGTTTGAAAACGGCGATACAAACTCACTCCATCAAAAAGTCCTTATAAAAATACCAAGTGCTGATCCCTGATAAGAGTCCCCTCACTGGATGACATTGGAATCAGCCAGTTCCAGGAAAAACACACAAAAACAATTCCAGTGCAAGTAAACCCATTACCCAAACCCAATTACAAAACACCTCAAACACTGCTATCTGGACCGCTAGGACACAAACACCAAAACACAAAACAAACTGGAGAGCTACTGGACTCAGAAATACCTGGTACATGTCAGAGACAAAATAACTCCCCAAAATGAAGGATACTCAGAAGTTGTCAATCCTGCAGGGAGAAGAAAAACACACAGGCAAACTCTCTGGTCAATATGTGGCGACCTGCCATAGCCACAGGGATGAACAGTAAACACGTTACACTGTGAAGAAATGTTCAGGGCAATGTTTAACATAGCGATTATGGGAATTTGTTTTAGTTATTTAGTTTATGCCATTTATGTGTTATGACAACACAATTATTTCTTTACTTTCTTTGCTAATAAAGCTAAATTATTATTGACTTTATTGGATTTGGAGGATATTATCAAAAGCTCACTTAAGACCGCGCATGCTCGCTCAAAGCCATTCTTGCTGTTGGATTTAATTAAAAATTAACACTCTTTGAAACTCGCTTGGTTGAGCATCTGTGACTGGGGACACCCTTGAGCCTTAAACAGAAAATGTACAACTTGTGCGTTTGGCTGAATTTACATCTAACCTGTTCGAGACAGGGGATTTTTGTGTTTATCAAACCAGGTTAAGATAATCGTTTTATATCCCAGTGATGCAAGAAGTATGTAAGTACGAAGTGATAGGATTTGCTGATATGTATCTTATTTTTTTAGGAATGATTTGTCCAAAATCAGGAGCCGGAAACCCAATCCTGGAGCGCAACTTTCTAGAATGTGAAGCACTGGGTACCTGAAGCGCTGAGTACCTGAAACACTGGGTACCTGAAACACTGAGTACCTGAAACGCTGGGTACCTGAAGCGCTGGGTACCTGAAAAACTGGGTACCTGAAACGCTGAGTACCTGAAACGCTGGGTACCTGAAGCGCTGGGTACCTGAAACACTGGGTACCTGAAACAATGGGTACCTGAAACAATGGGTACCTGAAACACTGGGTACCTGAAGCGCTGGGTACCTGAAACAATGGGTACCTGAATCACTGGGTACCTGAATCACCGAGTACCCGAAACACCGGGTACCTGAAACACTGGGTACCTGAAACACTGGGTACCTGAAGCGCTGGGTACCTGAAACAATGGGTACCTGAATCACTGAGTACCTGAAACACTGAGTACCTGAAACACTGGGTACCTGAAGCGCTGGGTACCTGAATCACTGGGTACCTGAAACAATGGGTACCTGAAACACTGAGTACCTGAAACAATGGGTACCTGAAACAATGGCTATCTGAAACGCTGGGTACCTGAAACGCTGGGTACCTGAAACGCTGGGTACCTGAAGCGCTGGGTACCTGAATCACTGAGTACCTGAAGCGCTGGGTACCTGAATCACTGGGTCATCTGCAGTAATTTAGCATCATTATTTATCAAATTTGACGATTATGAGTTTAAATGGAACGAAAACCAGAACTATCTCATGGCCATCTTACAGATCTGAAGTAGATAAAGGTAAGCAAATTAAAAAAAGAGTTTCCCTTTAAGCAGGAATAAATGCATTGGTTAGCTTTAAGAAATCACACTATATAAATTTTTCACAAAGACCTGCCATTGTGTTATATAAGCAAATCCCAAAAAAATTTAAAAAAGTAATCTTTTATGGCACAAGCACAAACATTGTACACAGACAAGGGATATGTCAATCAAGTAGTATTATATGTGCAGAGGAATCCTCTTTTTCAAATAATAGCGGCAATAACAACCAATTAACTCACTATTCCTTTATTTTGTCCTATTTCCTAAAGTAATGAAAGAAATCGATTTAATTACAGAGCAGATTGTGCATGTCCCCTGGCTGCTCCAGCATTTCATATTAGCAATTTTCTCTTCTCTTCTTCAAAAGGCCCTGCTTTAAGATCACGCTGGAATAAAGCAGGCTTTATTCACTAGGAGAAAAAAAAGAATTCTCATTTTCCTTTTGGACTAATTCTTTTTCCTACGGTAAACCTTTGTTGACTTTTTTTTTTTTTTTCTACGGTGATAAGAAGTGGCGTGGTCCTGAATGTGCAACTGTAATCTGTAGAAATAGAACTTGGCCCATCCGATACTCTGCAGATATTATATAAGCATCTTCTCCTGGAATATCTTCTACTTCCTGCTTGGGAAGGTTTAACCTAATTTGTTGTTTTTCAACGGCAAATTCACTTCAAAGGCAACCGTGGCGTGTGACTTGGCATTTTGAATTATTCGGTTTAATGATCGTAGCACTCATCTCAGTACTTACAGGATTGATGGAGGTGGTATTAAGAAAAAGGAATAATAGTGATAACTACACAAAGGAGTTATGAACAATGGTTTGGAAAAGAATAAACAACTAAACATTGAGGTTTGTTAATGACTGTTGGCGTTTAGCTAGAGCTAATCAGAGGTTGGTGTCCGTGCGTCATTGGTGTCTTAAAGACACAAATAATTATTTAAAACGGCATATGGGAACCACCATACTTATGGAAAAATTAATATAAAGAGAATATAACAACCATTGCTTTTAGGTTAATTTTTGTGCTGCCAAAAATCAGTTTGAGTTTTTGAGTCACAGGTCACGTCAAACTTTTAAAAAAACCATGAACAAGGTGTCTCAGTCTTGTTGTACTTACCTGGATGGCAGACATACCACAGAAATGACAATTTTTCAATGACCATGAGGCAAAAGGTAAAACATATTTTACATGACTTCATTGTTGTGTTCTCTAATTGCCAAATTCAAAACATGAATATTTTAACTGCAAGAAACCATGTAAAAAAAATAATAATAATAATTAAAAAAAATAATTGATAATTTTATTGCATTTAAAAAAAATGTACATTTTATTATGCAGATGTATTACTAACCACTCATAGGGTAGATGGCCTTTATGATTGATGTGTTAAATTTGATCTCGACAGTTCTTTTAAGCTAGAGATAAGAAATCTGTTAATGCCTTTAGACAAGGGCTCACAAATGCAAACATGGCCTTTAGCTGGTCAACCTGTATGCTACATTTTATATGTAGTTTATATATTTATACGGACAATAAATACAGTCATGACCTGTGGCTGTGTTACTGAATACGTCTGGTCAAGCCTCAATGGATTCCCCTTCCCACAGGTTTGGACAAACTAAGTTATAGCTGAAGAAATTAATCCTTCTCCTATTTGTCTGAATAATCCGAATAATGTGATTGGCCGGCTGGTAATGCTGGATCCTGTTTTTCCTGCGTCTTCCAGTTTGGCTAGAGTTACTGTTCTGCCAATACTCATGGTGCGGATTCCTTCCTTGACAACCGATGATCGCCTCTGCTTAGCCGACACCAGGGTCCTGTCTTTTCAGAGAGGAGAAGCATCGTGTTGGACATGGTCTGTAATAATGGGTCTTTCACAACACACCGAAAAAAAGTCAAAGAGGACTGATTATAAAAACCCTCCCACAAAAGACTGTGAAGAGAGTAACATGTCCTGACATGCCAGGTTTCTGATAAATGGTTATGCTCTTGGTTTCAGACACCCATCAGATCATTCTGGGCATGACACATTCTGCTCTGATTTATCCCTAGGGTGTGACAGGGTTTGCACATGGCGAAACAGGCAGATATCAGGCAGGATTACAATGAAATCCTATGATAGCTAAGTGATCAATCAAAATTGGGTTTTTTCATCCATATGGGGTGGCAATATGGAAAATGCAATGTTTTCGCTAGTGTAATATTGAGTATAATCCCATAGTATGCGTACTCCTGTACCTTCCTGCAAGATCTATACCCAAATGAGTAGAGGCAAGACAGAGGACCATATTATGTAGGATTTGTTAAATGTGTGAGTTTTAATGTTGAACAGACCGAAATGGTCCGAGCAGAACATCGTGTAGGTTTTTAACGGCACATGGTTGTCGGTGGGGGAAACCCCTGGAGTCACTCAGCTCGGGCAGCAACGCGCGCCTCCCAAAATTACGCCTTCGCTGAAAAGGTCAGAGGCGGTCGCATGACGAGGTGAGCAAGGCGTCTGGATCTGCCGGCGTCGGCCGGAGCTGAAATGAGCTTCGCGGCATACAGAGGCTCGGCAAAACCAGGCCGGCTGCAATCACTGAGGCGTCAGGTGACTTATCAGAGAGGCGGTGACACGTCCAGATAGCACGCGTAGAATAGCGGACAGAAACGGAGGCCTTTGTCACGTACTCTGGTAACTAACGGAAACAGGCCACCGGGCCGTTCACAGATAAGAAGATAAATGTGACGACGGGAACAAAAGGGCACTGCATGACCGCGTGGGCACCGGAGAGCTGGCGGGCTAATACAGATGTGGCAGGTAACAGGCACCCGCAACGGAGTAACGCTGCGAGCGTTTACAGTGGTGCAAGGCTTTCTTTCCAAAGCGCCACGTGAGTGCAAATAACCTTGTCAAGCAGGTCACTTATCACAGGAGCAACAAAAAGCCATTGCACGTTCTACACTAGTGAACGTTGTCATTAAAATCGGATTCATATAAAGAGACAACTTGGCAATGCTATTCCTCTAAATCATCTCAGTCACAGTAGCATTACCTCCCACCATCTCTACTATAATTATTATATGTAAAAGAATAAAAAGTAATTTAACCTAAGTCTTCAAACACAACACCGAAAATCGTTGTCACTTTTCTGCAAACAGTAACTGTCTTCTTTTTGCTTCCATTCTTGCAAGACCTATTCGCCTGACTTAGTTGTCGAATGTAATTCAATTTCAAAATGAAAATGGCTTCAATAATTAAGACTTGCTACCTCAAGGGACTGATTCAGTGTTTAAGTCACATCTGTCTGGCAAAGCCCTGCCTATTTTGCAAGGATTAGCCCTTCCCAAAGACACCCATCACAAACTCTGTTCAGCTCGCACGTCAAAAGCATAAAAGATTTTTTTTTGGTTCCCCCGGCGTTTGCACGCGATAAATCTGGAATCGCTGCAGAGACGTCTGTGATGTCTGCCCCACTCAGGAACCACAGAGGGAGGGTCTTCACTGTGTCTTCGGTGTGCCGTCTCAGCCCAGGAGTGGGAGGAGCAGTGCTGAGACCCTACCCCCTGTGACAGGGCTACAGAACGAGACAGTGTGGGACATGGAACATCCAACAGGAGTTCGCCAAGGCATGAATGAATCCTTTATACAATCTGGGCAAGCAGCTCCAGCACGTCTGCTGTGTCTTTTCTCACTTGCTGAGATTACGCACGGTACGAGCCAGACATGCTACACATTCATTTTTAACACAGTTTGTCTAAACACTGCCCCCTGCCCCATTTAATCAAAGAGATCCCCCCGTCTGGGTATTTCTGTCATGTGTTGTCACTGACAACCAAAAGCAAATCACTGAGTGATGATTTTCTGCTCTGCCTGAAATTTAAGGCCATTGCTAATTAAGAGAGAATAGTGTGTTACCTACCTAACGATATGAATCCAGCAGCTAATCAGAAAACAAAGTGCCCAAAGTAATCAATTGAATTTAAGACGATAATTATATTGGCTTATTGATCTGCTTGGAAGACATCATTGATGGGTGTGCTCATACCGTACAAGGTTGTCTTTTGTCACCCCTGGAACTGGGTCAGAGAGATAACCACCAGGGGGACACTTTTTAGTATCCTGCCCAAAAAAATGTAAATCACTTATTTCACCGGAGGCACAAAACTGACTTTAAAAGTACTAAAATAATATAGAAAATGTTAAGTTATTCCATTCATGTTCTCTGAGCCATCTATAGACCTGAGATAAATTAACTTCCCATCTGGGAGTAAAAAGATCAAGTCCTGATGAATTTAAGAATGGATGCATATGCCCTCCTGGGTTGCACAGTCAGTAAGGTAACTCACCTGAGCACAAACTGGGCCCTTTGAAGACTGGGCTTCTGGCTTACCAGTGAATCCTGTCAGCTTCCCGGCCATCTGTGGGCCAGCAGTGCTGTTGAGAGGGACACACCTCTCCCCTAATTGAAGGCATTTGGGCAGGAGGAGACAAATTGCTCTTCCCCACCCTTCTGTGTGGCAGGATTCATAGAATTGTGCCAAGACGCATTTGAACAAATGGAAATTCAAATATCGGGCGGACCTACCAAAATAATAAGAAATTCCAAAAATAAAAAATGTATAAAAATAATTGTACTAAGTATATCTAAATAATCATTAAATGGTTATACTTTTGTTTTGTTAAATGTTCCATTTCCATCAGTTTAACCTTTATGTTAATCTTCCATGCTTCTATTAGGCAGAGTGAAATGGTATCCACAAATTAGGGCCAAAAATTCGACAAATGCTGGTGGGATTCCACAGATCCCGTGAGTTTGCCCATTGCAATTGGACAGTTAGGCAAGGCTAAGCTACTTGTCATCTCAAAAGAGTTCTTAAGCACAGCTATTTTGCACCATGATGGCCATCGAGGGGAACGTAAAATCCACTTTTTAACGACGATAGATAATTAGACACATCTGTAACAGATGGACCTTTAGCATGACACAGCAGTGGAAATTTCCGAGGTCTCTCGCCAGGACAGCACATAATTCTCTCCGCCGCGAAACGTTGTTGATCGCCACTGTAATTCTCACCTCAGAAAAAGAACACTTCCCTACATCTGTTCTGGGCCCTCTCACTTATCTCTCTGTCAGCAACCTTCAACTCAGGTGTGAAGTTAAAAAGCAAGTGTTAAGCAAAACAACGTGCAGACCCAAACGGTGTGGTTTTGGGAGCCAAGCGATGTGGTTTAGGGAATTTTGTACCATTGATCTCAGTGGGGTTTTTTTTCACCTTACATTTTGAACAGCATATTTGAGATTGGACTGATATGGACCTTTTAGGTTTACATTAAACTTATTTTTATTATAGTTTATAAACAAATTGTAGCAGGTATAAGCCAACATTTCTGTGTAAGGGCTCATGTTCAAACCTTAAATAATTAAAGAATGAATATGTGGACTTTAAGAAGCTCTAGAATATTTTAGCAACATTAAAATATCCCAAATAATTGGCGGAGAATCTTAACACCCAAGGGTCAAAGCTGTTAGTTCTAGTACTTACATTTAACTCCATCTGACTCCGCGAAACCTTCTGTGATTATATGCTGCTTTTTTTTTTAGTCATAGTGCGACCTTGTGACTGTCAGTCATGGGTCTTTGATTTTAAAATGAACATCTTGAGAGTGTTAAAAACATGATGAGGAGATTGCAAGTTTTTAAATGTTCAAGTGCAACCATGAATTAGTCTCCTTAAAAAATCCTAAACGAAAAAAAACACGTTTTAATTTAATTTGAGTAAATGCATTAATTTTAAATCGTACTTTTTAAATTACTACAGTGTGGTTAATAAAAAGTTAGTAAAGCATTTCAATCAACGACAATCTCAGCTTGTAGGAGTACATTAAATAAATTAATTCCACAGGAACATCTGTCTCATATCTGGTTCACTGAATCTGTCTCTGATTGACATACTGTCTTAGCCAGTAACACAAAAGGAATTTGAGGGCTTAGTTCCTTAATTTAACTCGATGATGACCATTATTCCTACAATTTTGTATTTAATCTAGTCATCGTATTGATCCTTTTACAGAGATCCACGGTAGGTGAATATCTCACCCACACAAATATGTTCATATGACTGTGTTGACTCAGTGACTTCACAGCAAATACTTTTTCCCAACAGAATATGTCATTTACATCTCAGGTGATGTGTTCTTGCCTTGAAAATTTGCTCCTACTGTGTGGCATTTAATTAATCATCAGATCCTTCTAATCACACCTTCCAGTAGGCTGCTAAACCAAGCAAAAAAAACACATTAGTTAAAAGAATGGTAAACAAACTTCTTACCTTACCACCCAACAAGAGTAGCACAGCATGGTGATAGAGACTAGAGGATTAGCATTTCTCTACCTAAGCACATGAAACAAAATGGCAGGAGCAAGCCGTTTCCCTACCTATCAACATGAAACAAAATGGCGGGAGAAAGCCGTTTCCCTGCCTATCAACATGAAACAAAACGGCGGGAGTAAGCCGTTTCCCTACATGAAACAAAAGGATGGGAGAAGTCAAAAAAGATGACGCAATGATGCAAGGCAGTAGTTTGAGTTTTAAATGAATCTGACATTCCTTCTTGACGAAATTATTAATTAACTCCCAGTGCCGTTTTCTTTTTTCCTTAAGTTGATCGGGAAGGGCCTGGCGCTTTGGTTCTGCCTTAGTTGATGTGTTCAGATCAGACCTGTGCTGCTCTACGTGACCTTGTCGGTGTTGTTGAATAAAAAGCATTCAAAACAGCTTTTTTTTTTCTTAGACTAGCCGCTAGCCGTTTACAGCAGTCAAAATTAGCCTTTCTGCATACGAGAGTCCACCTGTCTTCGGTGTTGGGCTGCCCTTCTCCAATACTTTCACCAAAACTGTTAAGGCCAAACCATCACCTAACAAAAGCCAGTAATATAAACAATGCATTTTTGGTCAAACGCCATGGCCTTGTAGAAGGCAGAGAATGGGAGAAATATCTGCCACCTATCACAAATCAAAATGTGATTTTATTGTCACTTACTAATGCTTGAATTACAGTGAGCAGGGCCTGAAACTTGGCCAAAGAATGTCCAGGGAGGTGGAGAAGGCTGCATTAGAGAATATAGTAAAAGGTCAGCTCCACAAATGAAACCCATTGCTCATTGCCATTCCATAGATGGCTGGTTTATGATTAAAATGGTCATCACTGCAATAAAATCTATTATATTAAACAACAAGAATTAACCTTAATAAGAAATATTACTAAATATTTTTTGAAGAAGAATTTTGTCTTAAATGTCAGAGAAGGCTCAGAAACCCTGAGGTACAACCACTGTTAGAAGGTGAGCATGGTAAACGGAGAACAAGACAGACTCCCATTCCTTACAGAGGTTAACAGTAGAGGAATTACCCGAAATACAGAATTTAAGACCGAGATAATGGGATGAATGCCTATACAATGAAGGGAGTCAGAATATATAGATTGGGAATTGGAGGAGACAGGACGCAAATGGGAGCCGGGCCTCATTAAAAGCATTTTGGGGAACCCCGAGTAGACACACACCTCAGTGAGACACTCGATGAGGGTGACAAGCTGGCAGCAAGGACTGGACAGTCTTGGGTCAGCAAGAACAGAAGTGAGTAATTGAGTGACCAGCAGAGTCGAACACGGCAGGGAGATCAATAGGAGATGAGACGAAGGAAATAAGGGCTGCCTAAGCGGAGGAAAGGGCGTCGGCTGCCTGGGTCATTTACTCGCTCCTGTCACCAACCCAAGCTCCTAAACTCAATCAGCGAATTACTGCCTCTGACTGATGGCCCTGTCCAAGGTCCAAGGATGCCTATTTTGTAGAGCGACCGGAATGGAGAAGGATGCATCTCACAGGGGCATTAAGCCCTTCCTCCCTGAGGTGTTGAATGCGGCATCACTCTTGCCTGGTCTTCCCAGAGCCTGGTCCATGCTGCCCTCATGTCACCAGCTCCACATGGTTTTTGCAGTCAAAATGGAAGCCCCTTGTCACTATTCCAGGGATTAGTCCCACAGCGAGAGCGATTCCGTTAGTCGATCCCGAGAACCGGCTATGCTAAGCCAGTTTCATGCGTCTCTAGAGCTGCCCACCCATTTATCAATGCCAATCCATTAAATATGCCATTCGTCAGGTTACAGCAGCGACAGTTTTAGCAAGGATGTGACCCAGAACCAGCCTTAAAATCATCCCACATGCGCCCAGAGCCATGTGGCAGTGTGCCACGCCGTTAACAGTAACAGGCAAATCCAGGAAGCTGGAAGACAACAGACTCCACAATCTCCACATCCACAGTTCAGGAAAGATTTGCACTACGCCATACCATAAGTAATACTGACATGTTTACAATAGCCCTTGATTGTTCTGTAATTAAGGCATCAAATCACCAGTGGAAACATTAATCATGACATATGGATATTTTTTCTAGTATTCTGCTGACTATTTGGTGCAATCCCCACTTCGATATAAAATTCTACTTAAAAAGGGAAAAGTAGCCTCAGGTACCAAAGACCTTTTGAGTTCAAATCAGCTAAGGCAGAGGCACTGAAATCATCTATAAGTGCCTATAACATCTATTAGTGCCCAGATGAGGAAAAGAGGCCCTCAGCCTTGTGACGAGGAAACACAATTACATGCCCAGGCAATGGCTTGCATAGAAGACTTCAAAGTTCACCATCTACGATGTTTGATGCCCACTGCAGCCCCACGCTACATCCTTCTTGCATCGCATCCCAGTTTGATCAAAGCATTCTTCTCCCCCATCCCGTGTAGAGCTCTGCCGTATTTAAGAGGAAAATCCTCTTTCCCAGTCTGAGACCTGCGGCCGAGAGGGGCTTAACTCACCACGGCTGGAGGAGGACTAAGGGTGAGCTACGCTTTCCCACCAGCTTGCCTCACCAACCGACGCCGGCAGCCAGAGGGGAGCAGGCGTTTATCCTCTTTAGTGTTCGTCAGGCCTAATCCCTGGCCCGAGGCCCCTGGCACACTGACAGAGAACTTCTCGGCTTCGGAGATGCACGTGAGCCCGCCCAGGGCGTAGCGGTAACGATCACTGTCAGCGGAAGGCAAGCGCCACCGGGGAGAGGGTTGTCTCCGTTCGATGGCTACTCTGACCTTTTCGACCTTTTTGGATACGCCCTCCTGGGCAGTCGAGGAACCGGGAACGATGCCCATGAGGGCGTATAGCATGGAGGTGGAGGACAGAGCACGAAGTCCATTGGCGGGAGAGCAAGTGTCAAGGCATAGGCTCAAAGGCAAGCACCGTGCTGCTGTGGCAACGGTATGTATATACTACTCTCTAGCAACCAGATTGGATGTGCACCATCGGGTAGCAGAGAGAAGTTTTTATTCCCTCTTAGGTGCTTCAAAACACTGGGTAAAAGGAAAATAAAATTATCACAGCTGTCTGAGCTTTAAAAATAAATATCTGTGTTCTGCGAGGACATCACAGCACTGTTGTTGTACAAGGATATTGCAGGTTACTTAAATTTAGGGTTTGTCACAGTTTGTTACTGCTATGCTCATTTGATTCTTATCATCAATGACAAATTAAAAACATTTGCACCATACGGTACACGAGTAAAAATAGAAACGGGCAGAGTTTAATCCATAACGAACGGCTGAACAACGCGAGAGAAGAAAGAGTTTCTGTAACTCTGTTCAAAACGATGATAAAAGAACATTCTTCATTATGTATTTCGCACAGACACTTCATCTGCTGAAGTGGCATAGGTGGTACTTGCCAAGGTTGTTTCCTACGCCTTTTATTTCCCAGAAATTGATTTCACTTACAGCTGGGTCATACCCAAGTCTCAACGGTCATATTTCCTCTGCTCATTGTGCAGGTCAACCACAATCTTTGTCGAGATGTGGAACTATTTTGAGGAGATCTTGGTTCTGCTGTTCAGCAAAATCTGTAATATAATTTGAGTGAATCCTCTTCACAGAGGTAAAAAAAAAAAAAACGTTCCTGTACAGTGTTTGAGTGGCATAAATACATATTCGTGCATGTTTAAAGTATGATTTTATTTAGCAAAGATCTCTTATAATAAATTCATAGGGCCCAATTTGCTGAGGTGATTTTGTCCGTGCCAAATTATGTCTGAGGCCTGGTTCAACGTGCATTGGTCAATGTGCAATAATAGGAATGTCAACTAAGCGCATATATAAACTGCCACATGCAAATGTGTTTTTATAGGAGGAGAGTGTGTAAATTAGGGTTAGGGTTAGGGTTATTTTCCGCTTCTGAAACACAGAGAGTGGTTTTATATGAGGAGAAATGAATGCTGGGTATTTTCCCAAGCATGTCAGCTGTATTGTCAGCACAGCGGCACGAGACTGAGTAGAACAGGACGGGAGAAGATATTTCACTCTGAATGAG
>JAOYSI010068515.1:25820-57558 GCA_025775065.1 Hiodon alosoides
GAGACTCAAAAGCCACAGGGTAGCCTCAAATTACTGTTCACACTTTTTAGTGTTCTTGATTCATTTTCTGTAGTTGGCAGTGGAGTTTTGCCCTAATGCTCTATGTTTGGATATTATCAGTAGACCTGTAATTTAAAATGTAGCATTATTATGAGACATTCATTTATACTGGCCTATTGTTATAACAAAACAGCGCAAAGTGCACTTTCAGCCCAAGCTGAGCCAAGCATTGAACGTGAAACATTTTTGTGAATTCTTACTCCCCAGATAATAAATACTTTTTTTTTTTTTTTTTTAACACGGGGAAGGCTACGAGTTCCGTTTCGGGTTCGTTGTTTAAAAAATACCACTTACAGACTGCTACTACCAGAGTTGAACATTTCTTTGTTCTGCATGTTTTGGCCCCATGATTAGCGACGTGCGGAGAAATTATTTATTTATTTAATTTGATTAATGCAACAGCGAATTGATAAATCTTTGACTCAGTGATGCAATTACTATTAGTTTTACCCAAAGTTTAAAACATAAAAAAAACTAAACCTAAGTAACCAAAACCTACTGCTTATTTTGTGGGTGCGCGTGGCTCAGTTCATTTTCTTCCTCTTGAGAAGCATCTTGAAGTGCTTCCGGAATTTGCTTTACAACAGTACACAGTTTCCAATAAGTTCTGACTGTTATGCCAAGGACTGACTGTGTGTCTGTAGATTGAGTCCGGTCCGGGAAGCAATTATCCCTGATAGAAGGATATTGAATTTCATGGCAGAAAACAAGATGGCCTTCAGATCTGTACAGTTAAGTTTTGATATAGGATTGGACTGTCATGCCTGGATTGATAATTGTGGTCGGATTCATTTTCTTGAAGGTCTACACCCGTGGAATATATATTAGCAACAACCACAGCGTTCCTTGAAATATATTTAATATGATGTAAATTTAGCTGTAGACAACCACCCAATTGAGTTAAGTTAACTAGCTGCCAAATAAGCAATATAAGGTGCATCATTTGGTTTCTGTCAGAGCTACAGTCGCATTGAATGCTATATGTATAGATGGCGGGCTTGTATCATCTAAGTCGGAATCTAAGCTTGTTATAACATACTGATAACAATAATAACGCTAACAACAAAATTATCTATTTTATGCTTCTAAAATAAATTGGCGTTGATCCTTTTTAGCATCCAAAAGCCCTGTACTTCCACACTTCCAACATATTGGAACTTATATTTAATGTTTCTTACAGTCAGTTCTGTTCCTAAGCATTAATTTACAGAGCATAAGAAAGTATGATCATTTATTCATAGCCTTCCTTGTCTGCAAGAACTAAATTCTGAATTGAATGCAAACTTTCTGAAATGCAGCAATTTACTGACAAATTGCTGTGATTGGAACCAAGGCCAGGATGAAAGCACACAAAACTGATGTAAAAAGCATCTATGTTCGCGATGCTGAAGAAGGCGTCAATGAAGGGGATTTTCCGCACAGATGTGTCTCGAGGGGATGTTTATACGCACAGATGTGTTTCAAGGGGATGTTTACACGCACAGATGTGTCTCGAGGGGATGTTTATACGCACATATGTGTCTCGAGGGGATGTTTATACGCACATATGTGTCTCGAGGGGATGTTTATACGCACAGATGTGTCTCGAGGGGATGTTTATACGCACAGATGTGTCTCGAGGGAATGTTTATACGCACAGATGTGTCTCGAGGAGATGTTTATACGCACAGATGTGTCTCGAGGGGATGTTTATACACACAGATGTGTCTCGAGGGAATGTTTATACACACAGGCGTGTCTCGAGGGAATGTTTATACGCACAGATGTGTCTCGAGGGGATGTTTATACACACAGATGTGTCTAGAGGGGATGTTTATACACACAGGCGTGTCTCGAGGGGATGTTTATACACACAGGCGTGTCTCGAGGGGATGTTTATACACACAGGCGTGTCTCGAGGGGATGTTTACACGCACAAGCGTGTTAGAGCAAAGGAACCCTTTACCTTGCCATGCTCTACATATGTCACAGCTGTGATTTGCACCGTAAGGGTGTGGTTGCATGGAAACAGATATTAACATATAGGCTTGTTAGAGCTATAGACTGTATTTTTCTCCCTGTCGGAAGAACTGTCAGAAGACAGAAGAACTCTACAGAAATGACTCTTTTGATGTTAGTCAAAGAAATGTCTTTTGAGTATCCCGTTGTATCTTCACCTGTAAACCTCACAGCTGTCTGATTAACTGGATATGCAGTTTGCCGAAGACTCCAGACTAGGCATGGTTTGCCATGGTTTATCAGTGGAGAAAATAAACATTTCATTCCGGAAGACACAAGACATTCGATTAAACTCATATTTACTTTAGAGAAATGCAAAATGATGAAATTGTTACTTTTCTAGGTTTCTAAACACGGGGTTCTTTCAAGATTTCTGCTACCACCCAATTATTTATAATTACATAAGTATAAAACAATGGCCTTTTTGAGCCAAAAAAATGGAACAATGTGTGCATACATGAAACACTCTGATCCTCTTGTCATAATCCAGAAATGGCGCTGGAATGTGTTTTAACTGAGTTGACTGTAAGTCTTCACAATAACTGAACTATTCAGTATGAAGTTTTTTTTGTTTGTTTTCTTTTTTTACAGAGACTGCTGGTATTTCTGAATATGTCATTCTCCCCATTCTCTGTGTATCTCACACCACCCAAAACATAAATATCATAGTTGGCAGCGGGTAACTGGCAGCAGGTATATTTGCTAGCATATATTTTTCATTAAAAATAATCTAAAGCAATCGCAATGATAAAGCTAGTTTGACTAAATCCGTGTCATCTTTCTGTTGTTTCTTTACTTGTATATAAAGGGTGCAGGGTCACCACTTTTAAAAACAAATGATGATCCCTTCAGCCTGTTTGATTTATGGCTGAAACCCGTTTACCTTCTAATCTAGAAAGTGCAAGCATTGCTGTGTTGCATGCTGGATAATCTCAGTGAAGATCATGGATGTTTACCAATACAGCAAATGCACTTCTGTTTTTAGAAACGGACTTAGCAAAGAGCACTGGCGTTATTTTCCGCAAGTCTGCCTCTTGGGGAGATTTTGCGTTCTGCTAAAAGCAGATCAGGGCCCAGGCGCGGCACTGCCAAAGCAGCTTCCGCTGCTAATCTGACAAACTGATCAAGGCTAAGAATCAAGAAGAGAGATTATTCCATCCTAATTACAGAGACCACCGTTCCATAATCAGCCCTCTGGCCTTCACGTACCTAAAGGGCTCGCAAATGCTCTCTCTGTCACGAGTCTGTGATCTCACCAATTTAAGCAACTGGACCTACTTAGGTTGCAACTGGAGTCATGTTTTGTTCCGTTTAGTAAATCTGTCCCATGGGTCACTATGCCCCGAGATTAACTTGATGTTGATTAAGATGATTGTAAATAGTACTGTTTATGATTATAATAACAATGAAATCATTCTAGCTTTATTTAAAGAAAATTATAGTTAATTATTAGCAAGTAGTTATTTTTTCAGTTTCCTTTAGTTATCAGAACATATTTTTAAAAAATGAAATGCTTGCATTATGTGAATCTTTTGGTTTTACATAGTTTTGAATTTCCTCTCTCACACCTCACAAATGGATCAGTTTTACTATGAGATCCAACACTTGGGACTGAAGCAAATGAAACAGAACTGAACCTCTCCCCCTGGGTCTTGCCGGATGTCTTCTGACACCCCTAGAATTTTAGTCGCCAGTTTTGGTTCCCCCTCAACAATTCCATTTCTATCCAGCATCCACAGACCGCCCTGGAGCACCAGTCACTGACGTTCAACCCAAGCGGGTGGCAGCAGACCAGACAAAGGTTCACAGAGCCACTCGCCCGCCTGCCGCCAGGAGGGAGAAACCAGTTAGCGCACCACTCTCTCTCTCTCTCTCTCCAAGTCACTTTGGTGCCATCCACCTAACGGCCCAATTACAGAGTAAATTGATAACATCACAATTTATATCTTAGCTGTATTAAGCCCTCAGGTACTGAGCACCTGCTTGCTCATCAGCGAGTTTCTGTTATCGGAGATGTTTTAATTAGGCGGAGACACAAGCAGATGGTGGGGGGACCAGGGACCCACTGTTTGGTGCTCCCGTAGCGGCTGGCCTGCGGGGCTCCACCCCCTTGTCTGAGAAATGCTAATTGAATCACTTCAGCGGAATGGAGTGATGAGTCAGGAGCAGGGGCACGGGTGAAAGGGGGTGTATTTTAATACATCTTCCTGCAGGGGGGGGTGTTCAGTGGTTTTGCATGTCATTATAAATCTATGTTCTCCAAGTTTTTGGGTTTTTCTTCCCCCAATGCTTAATATAGCATTTGTGTTTTCACTCAGTATTGCAGGGGTTTACACAGTATCATTCTTCTTCTCAAGATCCATGGGCACAATGCCTGTAGGGTTTTCAAAACAGTTCATGCTTCAAATGTCAAACGTCTTGTTCTTTACAACCACTGTATCTGCACCCATCCGGTCAACCCTCCTCCTTTATCCAGGCTTGTGACAGGCTCAGAGACCGCAGGATTGCGGACTCAAGGCAGAGGAGCGTACAACATCTGGTATTCCGAGGTGGTCTCCCATTGTACTAACCAGGCCCAGCCCTGCTTAGCTTCTGAGATCAGACGAGATCGGGTATAGTCAGGAGGCCTGGGCTGCACTAACAATCCTTAGCATTTTATGAATCAGTTTTTCTGGCTTAAAAAGCCCCCTTTTTCAGATAGCTACATACAGCATTTCCTGACTAAGGTTTAAACTCGGTGTTCTTCCCATTCAAAATGGGTCCATCACTGCACTTTAACTGTAGTTTGTGTCAGATTAAATGCTATAAATATTTGTAGAGGTGGTTCCTAAAACTTTCCTGAAGACTGGCCACTGCACCAAAAGTCCGAAAAACACCAAAGTCACCAAAAGTCCCAAAAAAAAAAAAAAATCTCTATATATATATATATATATATATATATGTATATGAAGAATAAATGATAGTGTCACCCTCGTGATTTCCTTTTCCAGCAAGCAATATTTTATATTTCTGTCACCAGGAAACTACACAGAACCAATTTTAAGCTTCTTTCTTTCGAATGCTGCAAACATCAAAGATTATGATTTTACATCCAGGAAAGATTGTTTCTGACCCAAGAAAAACCCCTCGGTGTGAGTTGTAAAAAGGTATCTATCCAGGCAGATTTTTTGAAAAATACGTTGAAAGAAGCTGGTTGTTCAAAAATACAAGACAGATCATGTGACCTTGAGGTACTATGATGTTTATCACATACATTTAATACGGTAGGAGTGTATAATCTGAATGATATAATCTGAAAAAATCTCATTAGTGCTCCATCTTTGGAATACCAAGGAAAAAAGTAACTGCTGGGGGGAGAGAACGGGTTATGTTGTCAGAGGGGGTTACCAGAAACGCCTGAGAAGCGAACCGTGAGATAAATCCATTTTTAGGGTAAGGAGATTGTCCTGATCCTGATCCAAAATGGGCCAGTAAGGAGTCCAGGATGTCGCTGGAAGACGGCTAATCTACTTATTCACAGAGCGGTAATGTCCAGTAGCAGGCTTCTTCTGACCTTACTCGCTTAAACATAACACAGAGTGTTCCTGTCAATTGGATGAAGGCCTACTTACTTCTGTAATGCACTTAGGAAACGGGGCTAGAGAGCGTTTTTCAGATGCATTTCCAGCCCCTTGTGCGCTAATAGCGTTTTCAGGATACGAGCAGCCCAGCATTACTCTGGATGTGTACGACAGGTGCTTCTTTCTCTGTCAGGAGCCCACTTGGTTAGGCACCTGGTGTCAGATCTCTACCTCATAGCAGCTTTCAGCAGAATGTCACAAAATGCCAGTTGCCATTCCAGGCATTGACTGATTTTCTAACCCTTCTTAAAAGAGGAGAAAAAAAGCTGTCAGCATCTGTTTGTTTTTTACATCATCTCCTTTCATGTTTTGTAAGATGACAAGCCAAACTCTTCCTCCTTTTAGCCAGAAAGAAAGAAAAGCCTGCAGGCACATAAGAAGGAACAATAAATGCCCATTATTATTGTGAGGATACGGTGAACATCTGTGTGTTGGGAACAGAAAAATAACCATGGGGGGAGGGGGGGTTTGAAACTCAGCATATTCATTTTCATAGACGACAAGCTCCCCTTAGGCAGCCGACCAGGGCAGCTGATGAAATAAAATAAGATGAATATCTAATCCCAAGGTTAAGGGGAAAATGAACAACAATACAAAATGATTTACAAGCAAAGCAAACACACAGCATTACCCAGCAGAGAAACGGGACACCTGTTTAATAAAGAGCTGATGCCCCTGAACGTGCCGCGCAGACTGACTAGCTGCTGTTTTTTATTTATTTTTTTATTTTTATTTTACTTTACTGTTGCGGGTCTGGGTCCTGGTTACATAGTCCACTTGTGACATCACATGTGTGAAAAGACACCGAGAGACAAACAGACTTCAACAGTTCAACCCATAAGATGACATCAATAAAATAACCCACGCATTCAACCTCAAGGATATACACCAGTAACGCTCAACCAATGCAGCTTTTCTCCGTTTCCCCCACAAAGTTCGAAAGTCACTCTTTACTCAGGTAAGTGTTCTTTCACAGTATTGACATTTAAGCAGATTAATAAAAAAGTTACATAAGACAGGTATATACGTCACAAATTTATAGCTTTGTAATAAAGCATCAAAATTACATCCCTCTGCTTGTACTCAGTGTTCCAAGAGTTCATTACATGCAGTTTATTAAATGAGCAAATAGTGACACTTGGGTAGGCATCCATTTAATTAAACACTGTTGAGTGGGCATGACTGAAACACAGACGACAGAAGTTTTGTGATGCAAAAGTAATCACAAAATTTATGTGAATAGCTGTTTTATTCACTCTCGAATGCACAGTCTAGGGTTCGCGCCGGGAATGAAAAGTTAGTCACAAGTCAGAAACGTCCTCTCGCTCCTCGACGCGTAGCTTTTGAGTTTGAGAAACTCGGGGTTGTAATACTTTGTTAATCTGACTTCCAACACGATTATAGCTACTTAGTTTTGACATGGTTTAAACGCCAAATTTTTGAAGCTATTGAGCGACAAAACATTTTCAGACTGTCAAGGTGTCATTAGTCGATCTGCACAATTAGCACTTTCTAAACTAAATAAATAATGAACATAAGGAATGTAATATAAACAGTTCAGTGTAGTTATCTGCCGTACCCTGACAGCTGAAGACTCCTCCCTTCTCTGCCCATTACCCCTAGTAAACCCCTACCCACGAAAAGAGGAAAACAAGACTTGAATACGACCGACCACGGCAGCATAATCACGTCACTCTCCCAGCTCATTTACACAAGGTCTGATGCGCTGGAAAAGATCACTGGGGCAAATGCTCAGCAAATTGTTGAGTTTGCATGTGGATTAAAGAAATGAAAGGGGAAGACGCCCTTATTGAAAAGAGCCGTCAAAACGAACAAGCCTGGGTGACCTCATGCGAAAAGCAGATCAAAGAGCTGGCAAGTTACCCGAGACGTTGGGATTTAAGATTACACGGCATGCCTGACACCGAAAGACAGAACATACACCTTAGGACAGGATCTGTCAAGATGAAAACCAACTTTCTGACGTTACAGATACGGTACGTCGTATCGGTCTGAGGAGCCAGAACTACTCCGAGCATCATTCTTCAGATCACTCCTTGTGTCTTCAGAGACGCAAATTGGGAAGCGGCAAATAACTTTCCCTACTTGCATGACATTGGGATATGGTTTGCAGAGGAGTTTTCCTAAGCTGATAGCTAGAGAAGAGATCAACTCTGGCCAGCGCCTGAGAGCGGAGGGAGGGGAAAATGCCCACTACGTCGGTGGTCCAGCTTTCTTTAATGGAACTAAATTTAATCATCCTCCATGAAGGCTGTCAACTATTACTTCCACATGACGTTCTAGCAAGGAATCATCAGCGACCTCTTTCCAGAGATCTTCTGGAATTTCTTTTGATCGTTGCGCGATTTAGCCTTTAGAACTTTTGTACAGTATTTCCCTTATTTTCCTTTCACAAAGGCGGCTGTCCTCTTCTTCAGGCTAAACGTTATTCTCTTTGCCGCTTATACTAATCAAGCGCAGCTTTCTCCATTACTCCTCCTTCCCCACTTCATGACTCAATCCATACCATTTTAAGGAACTCCCCAACCCTCCTTGTTGTCACTCATACCTTGGATCAGTTCTACTGCATGAAACTAACGTTACACTGCAAACAGCTTTTGCTTGCCAGACCGCACTGCTGAAGTTTCACCAGCACAAACCAAGTCCATCCACTTCTACATCAGCAGTTCATGAGGCTTCAGATGAGCGGCTGTGAGGGCACTGCAGTGGTGGACGGAGGCATATCTATATGTAGTCCCAATCAGTAATAAAGGGGGGTCAAGCAGAAAAATCCAAAATGTGAACATGTGACACAGCAGTATGCATGTATGCAGACATACCAAGTTTTGTGCCCATATTCATAACGCTCATAGTTTAAATGACCCAATTTACATATTATGTGCAAATATTGAAACTGGATGGTGATATGGTGTAAACCTTTTGATTCATTTTAAAGAGGACTGTCCAAGGAACAAATTAATGCAAGTTACAAGCCGTTATGACAAACAGTTTAGGATGTTTGTGTAGCATAGAATGGTGCAGCTAACATAGCTAACTTGCTAAAACTTCAGTAGCTCATGGATCTTTTCATTACCATGAAATCTGGTGACATGCTTGAACATGTGTTTCCAAATACATCTAGAGTGTCGAAGTTTTGTGTCGATATACCCATAGGTTGTCACTTTTTGACGTAATTTGCATATTGAGTGCAAATACCGTAAACTGATTGGCTCGCTGTGACCACAGTTTTTTTTTTTTTTATGTAGCTAATTCCTTTTAATACATTTTAAAGAGAAGTGTCTGAAAAACACGTCCTCAGGCAACTATTGTTCCTTGTGAGTAGAGGGATCCCTGTGTAGATTTTGTGACTGTAAGTCAGATGTTCTTTGTCAAGAGTTCTTTGCTCTTCGTTTTAATTTGTTTGCTGTAGCTCCACCATGCAATCAATCAGTGTCATATTCACATTGCATGTACTCATCATAGTTGTCTACTGTACAGTCCTGAGTTTGTGAGTTATACCTTTTTTCTCAAAACGGCAGAAAAAAATGAAAACCAGGACAAATACAGCAGGGTGCCTATGCACTGCAGAGCCTAGCCCCCTAATTGTAACCCCAGATAGTGGAGAGCATCTTCAAAGCTAAAAATAGCTTGCTGTTGTAGACATTCTGCGGCCAGGATAAATGTTCTTTTATTAAAGTTGCCGCTGTTCAAAGACAGACATCGCCATGTTGTTGTTTTAGATTGACCCATACACCATGACATGTCCAGATTGCGGGTCACGTCCATAGCTGAATATAGGTATACAAGACTTTTGCAGAAATCCCCATTTCTAAAAGGCCCTGTAAAATATTGATTTGGGAGCAGATGAACGGTGGTTGTCTCAGAATTCACAAGCTTATGAAAATCTATGACAGTAACAATTAAAACGGAGGAGGCAGGGAGGTTTCCATGGAAACGTCTCACCAAATGGTTTGTGATGCACTGTGTTGGAAGGCGCTGCAGCGAGCTGTAAATCTTTAACTTTCGAGTGTCGTCGGAACGTAAAGTCCCCCGACCCATTCATTTGCATCTGCACCGAGTAAACCGGCCAGCTCTTACAGTAGGGCTGTCACACTTCTCTTATCAGCACAGACCATACACACGAGTGGAGGCTCCATTTCTGTCTGTTGTCGGTGTCTGCCCAACTCCCACACTTCAGCGCAGTGGCTGGGGGCTCATAAAACCTGAGTAAAACCTCCCATTAGTTCAGGGCAGATACCTACACGGAATGAAGGGGATTGAATGAAAATGAGAAATAAGTTGTGAGGGGCTGCGTTGGGTTCGGCTGGCGGTGTCTAAGGGTGGCCAAATGAGCGACCAGACAAATGGGAGAATGTTTTGAAGCAAAACCGAGCGAGGGTTCCAGGTTTCCAGATTATGTGGGATAGTGGTATATTAGTCAAGCATAATGGCTTGCCTGAAAAAAAACAATGCGTGATGCATGAGTGGTCTGATAAGATAGCGCTCCGTCAACCCACTCAGTGAACTGGATTAGGAACAGTTGGTGGCTCCCCGCTGCTGTTAAGGAGAGAAATCAGTCAGGTTTTGCTTTTGGAACGGGATGCAGGCTCAACACATATGCCCCACCAACAATGATTGGGCCCACTGCATTTAAACTGTTTTCATGCTGCTAAATGGGAAAATTCACTCAATTTCATGGTCTGGAATGACAAGCATAACATCTTATGTAATCTTTTGCCCTCCCTTAAACAGAATTCCCTCCCACTTTTTTTTTAGAACAGGGCAGTTTAAATTGTCCATTCCTTAATGTCCTGCAAAATGAACTTCCTTTTTGCATATTGTGTGTGTTTGTGTCTTTGTTTGTTTGTGTGTGTGCGGGCGTGCATGCGTTACTAATTGTTCTGGGTGAACTAATGTGTGTTCTGTATTCTGTAATTTGTTTTCCTCTTAGGAGATAACTAGTGGCCCATCATCTCTTCGTGTTGTGTCGTACATCAAACATTGTCATAGTTATTTTCTGTTAGGCACTATGTTGTATTCTGTTTTATTGACTAATTTATTTAACTCAAGTGCCTGTTTGAAGTCAACCAATGGTTCATGCAAATGTATACTGAGCAGACTAAATATTTTCCAAATCAGTTACAGCGGTAAATATTGTTATAGTAAGACAGGTCTTTGACATGTGACGCACAAACACGCACGCACGCAGACCACAGAGGTGTATCCCACTTCTATGGTACACCTCTTGTTAGGTGGACCTTACAAGTTTCATTACATTGGCGTCTTTTTGTAATGTGAAACAATTGGAGATCGCATCCGTTGAAGTATATTGGTTAGCTGACAATCCACCTAAGGAATTAAAGCTTATGTAAAAAAGAAATGTTATAACACAAGCACTGTGAACATAGCAACTATAAAAGCAGTTGTATTTTACTTATAATATAATATATAATCGTTTAGCTAATAGAAACAACAAAGTAGAAAGTAATCTCTTTTAGAAAGTCAAACACGTCAAAACGTCCAATCATTAGATTAAATGAATAGCTTAGTTTTAGTCATCTGTAAAGTACATCTGTGATACCTACTACTTTACAGCCATTGGACTCGGATTGGCTGTCCCTGAGGTGTTCATTTGCATTTTTAATAAAATTGTACTTAATAGCGTCTTCTTTTTTGTGTAAGTATCTTCTTCTACTCATAAAGAGAAAACGCTGTGAGATATGGCTATGTAAAGTGCCATTCGTGGGTGTCCAACGTTTCCTATGTTTGGATAGGGAGTCGGAAGAATGAACCATGAACTCATCATTCGTTCCCAAGTGGGTAACCGTTGCTATGGTTTTATTTTTCCACATCGCCCTGCTTTCCTCGTGCCGCTTATCAGATTATCACGAAGCAGACACCGTACATTTGTCAAAGTTGACCATTTGACCTCCACAGGGTTGGAAAGATGCTGATATCAGAGCCTTCCTTCAGCGACCCCATGGTTCACCTCAGTCAAGACGACCTGTAGCTCCTTCTGAAAGAAGCTCCATATGTTCATGTAGCCCAAAAACAAAAACAAGTGCCAGAAGGGTTTATAAACAGAACACCATATAAAATGTGCCATGATTTTATCTTTTTTTTTTTTTTTTTTTACCTCAGGATACTTGCTAAAGCTGCCCATGCTACATCCAGCTATATTTGGCCAAACAGCACTACCTCTAAAAGTAGTGTCCCTATATGCATGCGTGTGGAACTGGCTGACCAGCTAAAACCAGAACCAGAACCACAGCCAGGACTTCTTACACTCGCCAGTGTGATCAACACCACACGCAGGCGCTGACATTAGGCTTACACTTAAACTAAAGGGTTTACCCATTTTCAGTTTTGTTTCTTTGACTCAGTACTCTCTAATGCATGTTATTTATTTATTTTTTAAAAGCTGTAGTGATACTGAGCCTCCAACGCCCTGCGTCTGAACACTTCCGGACTGGCCGCACCCCAGCGTGCTGCAAGCCGCACTGCATCTGATGTCATAAACTTCTGAATGCCCCCACAGTGCTATCGTCCAACACTTAGCTGCTCAGAACAGTCATCTCTTACTGTGGACAAACTCTGTCAAGGTTTGTGCCTCACTTATTATTATTCATTAACCTTCCGACAACAGCAGCGTACGGGGGGTTGAATTGAACGTCCCTCGTAATGAGAGTGATTACTCATCAGGGCTTAATCACATGGCAGGGGATACTGCCATTAGTAGAAATACTAACTGTCCATAGATCCACGACGACGACTTAATTAGCGGTCAGAGAGCTACCTATCGTGTTGGCTTAAGGTAAATGCTGAGAAACCGAGCAAAGATCTCTGCCTTCTACATCATGCCACTTCACTGGTTGTTTAATTCTGCTTTTAAACCTTTGGTGGGGCCACGTCATTAGTGGCTCTGCTTTGAGGGGGTCAAAGGTCTTTCAAAAAGATCTTTGTTATAAGTTTCAGCAAAAGTCATCAAATGTTTATCAGTTATGTACAGAAGTACTCATTATCTCTTGCTATTTTCAAAGGCTTTGAAAACAAATAGACGCAAATCATAAATTACAATTACGTTGGCAGAGGTAAATTCATTGGTATGGGCATTGCAATTAAAAAACTTTAAAATTCACAAATGAGACGTTTCCTAATCATTTTTTCTTTTACATAACATTTTTGTTTGGGATACCATGGATTATTGTGAATAATTTATAAGACAGTTTAGTATTGTATTGGGAAACTGAGCCATTCTGGTGTTAATTTTGTTTTGTAAAAGAACAGCAGAGCTTTTTAACAAATAAGCAAGGTCAGTAATTCCTTCAGTTCAGGAATTTAAGTTTTCTGAAAATCACCACGATCGAATATTAACCACTGGGGAAGAAGTACATATCCAATGTCAAAAGATTGTGCGTTCGGCTTCTGTTGTTTAAGCTGCTTGGCAGTCCCAGTGCTTCACTAAATTGAAGTTTCTGACAATCAATCAAATTTTCAATCACGTTTCGTCTGGTCTGTCTGATTGCTATGGTGAGTGTTCTCGGTGGGAACAACCTACTTTCCTGTGGCTC
Organism: Hiodon alosoides; assembly: GCA_025775065.1. Taxonomy (NCBI): domain Eukaryota; kingdom Metazoa; phylum Chordata; class Actinopteri; order Hiodontiformes; family Hiodontidae; genus Hiodon; species Hiodon alosoides. The sequence goes on from JAOYSI010068515.1 coordinate 39,070, forward strand.
AAACAAAACATTGTGCAGTGCAGGAACAGGACACTTCTTGAAAATTGTTGGATGCCTTGCTTTAGATGCTTTAGCTTTAGCTTTAGATGCAGTCACCAAGGAGTCGCTACTGAAAGTGACCATGAAACTGGTGACAATGCAGTCTTAGGCTGCGTGACTGACATTGTTATTGTTTCTTAATTAGCCCAATTGGTACCATTTTAATTAACTTATTATGTTTATTTGATTGTTGTTAATGCGCTGCGGGCTCCACAGATGTACATGACCTAACCGATTGTGATTTTCGGCAATTAAGGTTCTGAATTAATTAACCAATTGTTTTGTTTATTTGCTATGGGCTGCAGGTAACTGGTACTCATGAAGCATGTGTGAGTTCCTGATTGGAGCAGAAAAATGATGCATACGCGTGCAGCTTTTTGGATTGTTGTAAATAAATGTATTTATCTTTTCAGAATATTTTTGTGTCCACCAAGCACCACCCTTGGCTGTGTGTCCCGATTCTTTTGTTTCATTACCTTGAACGCTTAAGAATGAGCTGAATCAACTCCTAGCAAATGCTATTAAAGAGACAATCTTAGAAGCTGCCCATCCTGAAATCATCATTGAATGTATTCTACAAAAGCTTGAAGAACTGTCATTATCCTTTGAAAAATGTCTGCGATTGAGTGTGTGACAATGGGAGTATTCTGAAGGGTAAAGTAAAAAAAAAAAGTTCCTTACAGCACACATTCCCTGAATGAAGTTGTCTGTTTGTTGGCGGCTAATCCTGGACCGCAATAAACACAAAATTTGAGATGTTTTTTGGGCAGGTGTGTGCTTTGTAACCGTAAAACGTCCAGCCAGACAAGATGGGATAATTTAATTTAATTTATCCTGATAATATCTGGCACTTCTATAATGTTTAACAATGATTTTGTCTATCCAGCCATAAGGGGGATTAAAGCAACGCAGTCCTGATTAACAAGTGCCTGTCCCATGTCCCAACAAACTACTAGGATTCTCTTTTTCCTGTTAATTAGAGTGACGGGAAATGTAGGTTGTTACAAACAAAACGAAAATTCTGTCAAAACTTTGGGAAACGTGAAATGCATCAATCTCTCTAAGGTGTCTTACGGATAGCTTTTCATTGACTTAACACATGGGTATGATCCATGTTGTTTTTGGTTAATTAATTGAATGCCACGCATCAATTTAAAATCTACATGCGTTGCTTAGAGGCACGCAAAAACAGTGTTTACTCTGCAAGGGAGAAAAGTGAGATGTTGCCCCAAAGTCCAGATCCTGGATCATAATTCATCTTGTCACCCTGGATCACAAACACATGTCAATGAAGGCTGCGTTTTAACATTTTGTTTTTAAACATAGCCAACTGATCACATGGTGCATGGCCAAACGGAGGAAGGATTCTGCCACTTCACTTGGTCAAGATTAGCCTATTATCTAAAGTTATTCATCCCTATGGAGATGTCTGGTATAATGTCTTTCTGGCTGAATTTCATGGTTTGGCGATTTGACAGTAAGCTACCCTAAGTATTTTTGTATGTCACTAATTCTCTGCTGCATATTTGAGTCGTATCCAAAAAGCAACAAAAAAAAAGATGTATGTAAAATCAAGATGACATAACTAATCGGATACAAATTTGAAAATAGAATGGATTTTCTATAAAGCCCTGGTCAGATGAAGTTAAAAAATTGGGAACAAAAACGATTTTTTGATTTCAGACGGGAACGTGATCTTGGTTAACAATTCGTTGTTTATGACTTTGCTCATAATACACACAGATTATCCACAACTGTAGACATTGAAGGCTTATTTTCTGTCAGTTTAGTTGTTAAAAAAAAAAAAAATTTCTCATTAAGTTTTTTTTTTAAATAACTTCATATTGTGTATGTGTGAGTCTGTGTGTGTTCAAATACTTCCCACAAAGATCAAAATCCACTCAAACTAAACCATCAGTCAACTGAGCACTTTGTATTCATGCCGTATATAAGCCTTTTTAAGCCTGGGACAAGGTGGCATATGTCCAGTTCTCTAAGTGTTAGCTACTGTCATTTGAGTTCCGATCCTTATTGCTTAACGAATTGGTTACAAAAAAGAAATGACCAGCTATTATGCTAGTGGGACATCCCTAAGGGAGTGCAGAGCTGCATCATGACAACGGTTATCATGTTAGCTATTGACCGAGCATACCAATTACCTGTGAGAATGCAGTTCAATTAAGCTAGCTTATTAAACAGTTAAATTTGAAGGTTACGCTGTTCTGAGTCCAAAACTGCGATGGTTTGCTGGTTTTGCAGGAAGATATAATGCTTTAGAAAAAATACACTCCACGCCCCCTGTACAAATGGATCAGATCATTGCATTCTCAGTTTGGTCCAACCAGTCTTGTCAGCGCTAAAAGATGTGCATTGGCCATTTTTAATTACAGCGAGCCTTATACGCCTGTTTGAACTTCCAAAAAGCTACTCAGAAGCTTACTAGTGGATTTTTGAGCCGGAACTTTTTTTTATTTTTTTTGCAAAACAGAGTAAAATCTAAGTCAGACGAGGGTAAAAAAAAAAAAAAAAAGAAAAGAAAAAAGAGCAACAGTGGTATTTTCTGTTCTGTTTGTCCCAGGGCATATTTTTTAGTTTATGTCAGGCTCAGTCGTATTTATTCCTAAATTGTCTCAGGATGCTTACAGCAGCTGCTAAGACATAAATGTATTAGAAATGTCCCCTGGCATCTTTTCTTTATACTCGACTGTCTCCAAGGGGCTATGAAATACAACCAAAGAGGATGGAACGGGCGTATTTTATTTGTTTGTGTATTTCTAAAGACAGCAATAGCGATTTAGGGGGTTTAAAACCCGAATAGACCGGACAAGTGTTGTCAAAGTGCCGTTTTCAGGGAAGGCAGCCTTTTAAATAGCCATGCAAGATTCTACCAATAGTTCATTAACACATTACAGATTAAACCTGCTGGAGCTTTGAGGTACTCTGGTTTGGGGAGTCAGGTGGTCAGCCCCCGATTCAAAGACAGCATTGTCAAAATCGCAATCATCTTCATTCTAAGCTTCTGTCGTGTATGAGATGATGATGTAATAATAAACCGGTTTTAACCCACAGTTAGCGTTGAACCTCAAGCACAGAAAAAGAACACACACAATTTAAATGGATTCTTTCCAGTTTTGTTTCCACTGTTTTTCAGTTTTCCCAAGAATCATAGTTCTCACTGCTGGGGGATGTAAATTAGAACCGTCTGAAACAAATAATTGGATTTTAAGACCATTAAATCATTAGTAGCCAAGTGACGATTATGATTATGTATTTCGATTTTCCAGTGAAATGATCCCAAGGTGCAGGCCTTTATAAAATATTTAACAGGGGCACGCTCTTCAATGTGGCTCTCACTCATTGTCATTATTACAACATGGATTCATAAAAAGCATAAAAGCTTCATCTGTTTATTATGTTCAATGAATGACCTAATCATATTTTTGATGTATCGGGGAACAAAACACTTCAGCTCAATTAGCACTTCAGCTAAACTGTTGTGACATGTGAAATAAAAATATTTGAACGTGCTATGATTGCATGTATGTCTAATTCGTTGATTTAGTTTTGATTGGAGTGCTTTACTAAAGCATGCTACGTCCATAAAAATAGCCATCATCATGCTTAAAAAATATGCTGACAGTGCAGTGATGGTACGATGCCAAAGCAGTTATTCAAAAATGTTCTTTCAACTGCTTTCCTTTCCACCAAGATTAACATCAATGACTCAACCTAAAGCAAGAGCCACACCACATATCTGGGTCTAAAGCCATCCACCCACTGGACTGAAGCCATCAACCCTCTGGACTGAAGCCATCAACCCTCTGGACTGAAGCCATCCACCCACTGGTCTAAAGCCATCAACCCACTGGTCTAAAGCCATCCACCCACTGGACTGAAGCCATCAACCCTCTGGACTGAAGCCATCAACCCTCTGGACTGAAGCCATCCACCCACTGGTCTAAAGCCATCAACCCACTGGACTGAAGCCATCCACCCACTGGACTGAAGCCATCAACCCACTGGACTGAAGCCATCAACCCTCTGGACTGAAGCCATCAACCCTCTGGACTGAAGCCATCCACCCACTGGACTAAAGCCATCAACCCTCTGGACTGAAGCCATCAACCCTCTGGACTGAAGCCATCCACCCTCTGGACTGAAGCCATCAACCCTCTGGACTGAAGCCATCCACCCACTGGTCTAAAGCCATCCACCCTCTGGAATGAAGGTATCCACCCTCTGGAATGAAGGTATCCACCCTCTGGAATGATGCCACCACCCTCTGGTCTGAAGATATCCACTCACTGGTCTGAAGCTGTCTGCCGCGGTCGTATTTGAATGGTTTTGTTTTGGTCTTTGGCAGTCACTGTTCTCCTTGTCCTCGTGGTCATCGTCATCATCATGGGAATTAGACGAGAGGTGTAGAGATGTTAGGAGAAATATAGAATGCTGAACAATTATTTCCTGTGAAAACATGAACACTACGGGAAGGAACGGAAACACTGGACGTATCTTCCCTGTCCAATCAACATAAAATGACGGTGAAATTGTCATTTAATGGCTTTGACTCAGTCAGAGCAGCACACATCTGCAAAGACAGCCAGGGATGACTGCACCCCTGATGGAGGCAGAGAAGTTTCCTGGCCTACTCCCCGAACAGAAAAAGTAAAACGATTTTGATTGGAAATCAAATCTGTCGTACTGATAGAAATAATTATCTTAGTTAAATAGTTAAAATCTTAGATACACAACATGCAATAAGCATTCTAAATAAAAAAAACAAAATAAGAAAGACATATAAATATAAAAAAAAATAAAATAAATATAAATGGAGGGGATTTGTTTGCACTCAACACCTTTGCCTTGGCACACCTACTGATCAAACAATTTAGTCGAATGCCCTTGTGTCAGAGCAAGGGGGTAGACCCCGCCTCCGTTTCCAGCACTCTTCACACCCCATAAAGCCACAGGACTGAGTCACCTGACCGATTAAAAACAAACAGGAAGTGAAGTAGACAAGGAAAGCCTCCACGTGACATGGTAAGTGCTCTGGTTTGTGCTTCCCATTTGAGTTAATGCTGTTTAGATGGATAATTTTGAAGTGAGCATTTTATGCTCGCGCCGAGCCATTTCTGTTATGTTTAATTGTTGGGACCTCTGCCACTGAGCCAAACACTACACAATGTTTGGCTGTTCATCAGGACGATAAGAAGGAGGCCATCACTAAAAAATAAATACATACTTGTAAACATGTATATGTATATCTGTATTGTAGTCAAACAAGACAAAGCTAGAACTTTGTTGTGGACGGAGCTGGCAGCATCATTGTACGGGGAAGCTTTTTAAGATTGAAGGCCAATGGACAGATCAAAGTACAGGCAGATCTCAGGGGAAAACCTGTTTTCGGTCTGCTAAAGAAAGGGGCGAAAGCACACTTTCCAGCCAGACATGACTCGAAGCACAAGGAGAAATGTACACCAGAGAGGCTTAAGAATAACAAAACGAAGGACCTTGAGCAAGAAAAACAGAAGTCTTCCTTGAATCCTATGAAAAATCGATTGCAAGGCTTGAAAATGTCTGTCCGTAAGGGATCACCAACCCACCAAAGAGAGCCTGAGAAGGAGAATGTGCAAAAATTGCTCCAAGCCAAGTTTGCAAAGTTAGCAAAGACGTAGCTTTAATTGCAGTCAAAAGGTTCTACCAATAAGAATTAACTTGGGTCTGTGTGACGTGGCAGTCTGGTATACACCTCCAAGCTGGCCAGAAACTAACAGGCTTACCCAAGCTCTGAGGACACCCCTTCTTTCATGAACAGATTGACACAGCTGAGTGTGGTTCACTCTCAGGTGCCAATGATTAGGACTTTGAGAAGGGACAGTGCAGCCGTCAAAAATCTACTACAACCCTAACCCCGGCTGCGTTCTGCTCTGCTCTGCTCTGCTCTGCTCTCCCGGTCACAATCAGAAAATTACAAGAGCTGAATTTAAACAGGTGAACCCCAGCTCATAGGGCTCAGTCTGCCCTCCGCTGAGCACCTTTAACGGCTGATCCAATCAGTCTCTGAATTGAAGATAATTCATATTTTTTATGGGTCAAAATAAACATGTTTCAGGTCAAGTTTGGGTCACCCCAATTTTCAGATTTTATATTCATGAATTTATTTACTTTTTAGCCGGCAGACGAATTACAGCTTCAAATTAAGTGTGGTGAATAAATTGCATCTACTCATCAGTATTTTCAACAGGCAAAAGAAGAATCCATAAATAAGGGTTAAAGGGTTAATGTACTGTAAATATTTGACAACTTGAATTCATTAGCCTAGGTTTTCCTAAATCAGATGTATGGAAATCAATTAGATTGATCTTTGATGATAAACATATAAATGGTAAATTGTTATGACAAGCTTACAACAATCAAACAAACAAAAAAACACAGCACAGCAGAATGCATTAGTCAAACTGGAGAAGGCTTATATTTTATAAAATCCTGTGTGACATTTTAGTCCAGTTTTAGTCACTTGTATTTTAGTCTTGTTGGTTTTATGTTGCTTTGTCATTGCTTCAGATTTCCTCCTCAGTTTGTGGATTTGATGCATTCTACCTCCTTATTAAACTAGTAATGTATTCTACCACCTTATTAAACTAGCAATGTATTCTACCTCCTTATTAAACTAGTAATGCATTCTACCTCCTTATTAAACTAGTAATGCATTCTACCACCTTATTAAACTAGCAATGTATTCTACCTCCTTATTAAACTAGTAATGCATTCTACCTCCTTATTAAACTAGTAATGCATTCTGCCACCTTATTAAACTAGTAATGCATTCTACCTCCTTATTAAACTAGTAATCCATTCTGCTTCCTTATTAAACTAGTAATGTATTCTACCACCTTATTAAACTAGCAATGTATTCTACCTCCTTATTAAACTAGTAATGCATTCTACCTCCTTATTAAACTAGCAATGCATTCTGCCACCTTATTAAACTAGTAATCCATTCTGCCACCTTATTAAAGTAGTAATCCATTCTGCCACCTTATTAAACTAGCAATGTATTCTACCTCCTTATTAAACTAGTAATGTATTCTGCCACCTTATTAAACTAGCAATGTATTCTACCTCCTTATTAAACTAGTAATGTATTCTATCACCTAATAAACTAGTAATGTATTCTACCACCTTATTAAACTAGTAATCCATTCTGCCACCTTATTAAACTAGTAATCATTCTACCTCCTTATTAAACTAGTAATGTATTCTACCTCCTTATTAAATTAGTAATGTATTCTGCCACCTTATTAAACTAGCAATGTATTCTACCTCCTTATTAAACTAGTAATGTATTCTATCACCTAATAAACTAGTAATGTATTCTACCACCTTATTAAACTAGTAATCCATTCTGCCACCTTATTAAACTAGTAATCCATTCTACCTCCTTATTAAACTAGTAATGTATTCTGCCACCTTATTAAACTAGCAATGTATTCTACCACCTTATTAAACTAGTAATCCATTCTACCACCTTATTAAACTAGTAATCCATTCTACCACCTTATTAAACTAGCAATGTATTCTGCCACCTTATTAAACTAGTAATCCATTCTACCACCTTATTAAACTAGCAATGTATTCTACCACCTTATTAAACTAGTAATGTATTCTGCCACCTTATTAAACTAGCAATGTATTCTATCACCTAATAAACTAGCAATGTATTCCATATTAGTTGAATCCACTGTGAATCCACTAGTCTTGGAGAACATTTTACATGGTTGGGGGTCCCACTTGATCGGCTCCTAGAGACTGATGTCAAATGCAAATTAATTAAGGAATGGGAAATCAAATTTTAAATCAAATCACATTAAACGTATTAAATTTAATTCTTATTCTTAATTCTTATTAAAATAATTATTGTGTCTGTTAAGATTTAAGGTTGAAATTTGTTTATGATTTAGTATAGATTTAGAGTAGAATTACGTTTTCTATTAATATTGTTGGTTTGAAAATGTTCAGCAGTTACATTTAATTGCATAATTGTAAACCTAAAAACCTGGAAATTGACAATTCAATATATTACAACATATATGATCACTAGCAGAAACAAAGGGTTTTAGAAGCTGTGAATTTTTAAATCTGTAGTCAGGGTCCTCACTTTGTCAGGTAAATCTGATCAATGTCCCCAATTGTTTTTTAATAGTTTTTTTATTTTTTATTATTATTATTTATTTTAAGAAATAGTATTCTATATATCATTTTGCAAGTATGTTTTAAAAATGTATGGAAACCATATTCTCCTTTTGGTAAGTGTAGAAATAAGGTGCCCACGTGCACAGGAAAATGTGTCTGTTTATCTGTCTGTGTGTTTGTCTGTGCATGTTACAAAAAGTGACACTTCGAATGAATATAAGGGTAGTGCTTTTGGTATGTAATTACATTATCTGCGGAACTCATTACAATATTCATCAAAAAAGGTGATGTATTAAGTTATATCACATTATCTGGAAAAAATTAGCCAGTTTATTACATTATCCAATAAGTTTATAACATTATCCCGTCAATATAAAATAAATTACAAATTTACAAGGCCTAATATTTTTATCCAGCTTTTAGCAATATAGATTTTGTACTACCATGCAAATTCTCCATGTATATTGATGATTTTATACTCACGCACGCAAACCCTGTATATTTACTGCATTTAATTTGTATTTTGTATTTTCACCTGTTTAAATTTCACTCCGCTTGTAAATATTTCTGAAATATTCCATGGTTGGCTGAAGTGCATTCTGTGATGGGTCAGATTCATTTCCATACTTCCTTCTCTGTCCTGGAACGCTGGAGGGAGACGTTTATTGTACATGAGATGATTGCATTGCGTCTTCCCCAATGTCCTAAAGAGACCGCTGAAAAATTGTTTATGGAAACGCACAGAAAACACAATCCCCCGCCCGCCACCACCAGTACATCCCGTATCACACAATACTGCCCTTTATTCCTATCTCACTAATAAGTGCAGACACTGCAAAATGTCTGCCGTCTCCGATCCAGGGAAAGTATTGGAAGGAAAGCAGGAGAAAGGGGGTGTGATTTTAAACACAAGTGGCAGAAAGGCTATGCTTGCTCAACCCCCTGCAAAAACAAACGTGAAAATGCTGGTCTTAACAAGAGCTAGTGTGGCACATTGCTTTGCACTAAAGACAGGGTTTAGAGAAAAATCCTTCTGTGGGATTTTGGTATCAAGTAGAAATATTGCGCTCACATCCACGTAAGCTAACAAAAATTGTAAAGACGTGTAAAGTATAGGGAGTGTATAGTGAAACATTAATAGAGAAATAAATGCTCGATAGGGAAGGCTTTTGTTTCATAAAATTTTTCGACACGTTTGGTTTTAAGGTGAACTACCTCATTATTTCAATGCGTTGAAAAGTTTTGGCCTCTCAGAGTCATGTATTTATTTCATGTATTTAATTTTTTCCACAAGAAAACAAACAGGTGTTTGACTACTATTTTGTTAAATTCATTAAAATTATATTTCAGTTGTTCATAATTAGTTTAGTTAAACGAACCACTTCACAAATAATTCATGAACAAAAATATTTTCATGAGTTTTAATGATCATTAAATGAGGGACTTAGTGAGAGTGTTTAAAAAACATCTGCTCATAACAGCCTTAACATTTCCATTTGTTGAAGGTCAGGAGAAATAAAAATCTGACAGACCATGAAAGTGTTTGAAGTGTTTGTTACTGACAAACCTGCCCATTAACAAACGGTGGCGTTCTGCCCTGAGAGGAGACGGGGCCAGCAGGGTGCCACCAAATCAGGAATCAGGAACCAGGTACCAGGATGGTTTTTTTTTCCTAAATGGAGGGAGCAGAGATACCTCCCTCTCTCAAAGTTGGCTCCCCGTGGAGACAAGAAGCCCGAAATAAGAAGAACACGTAGGAGAAGGTGAAAAAAAGGGTTTTGGCACCAGGGTGGTGGTGCTGGACCAAGCACTCTTGGACTTGCTCATTGCTTGTCAGGATTCTGGGACACGGTATGGTTGCGTGAGGACCGCTCGGCTCGGCTGGGTCAGGGCGTCTCGTTGCTGGACGTCTGCGTGGCCTGGAAGGTGGTGGTGTTGTCCAGCACAACCAGGGCGAAGCGGCATCCCTGAATGGAGAGCGGCAGGGGTCCAGCGAGGCCCAGCGAGGCCCATCTCAATCCGATCCCTATCCGGGTCTGGGTGACGGGCAGGGGGAACAACTGCGCAAGAGCCAGCTGGAGCGGGACGGTCCTGAGACACTCGGGCCACCACTGGCAGCAGACTACGATGTCGGCATAGATGCCAGGCCAGTAGATCTGCCAGAGCAGACGTTCCCTTGTCTGGGAGATACCAGAAACTGCTCCACCATGCTCTCGGAGTTTATCTGAAACTGCCCCCAATACACTGGCCTAATTGTGATATCCTTAACCTGCCTTTTGTCATACATGCTCAGAATCGCATTTTATTTATGACCATTGGTTGACTACATTCAAAAACTATCCCGCAACTGACTCCTTTGTCTCACGGCTGTTTATTTATTTGTCTGGGCCTTTATTTTTGGAAGAAGTCAATGCCCATGTGCCAGCCTGCAGCTCATCCGCATTGGTTCACCCGGGCCACTACTCACATTACCATTACAAAACACACAATTCACTGCAGGACCAATGTGAATAACATAGCTATACATTAATGAGGCCCTTTCAGTTCTTTTCCCCGCACAGTCGGCCTGTTAAATGGACGTTCACAATGAAACCGTCCGCGGGGACTTGCAAGCGTTCAGATGTTTCCACTAAGTTCGCCATTTCCTCCTTTATGTTCAGACGTGCAGAAAACAAAGCCGGATAAATTGGATGCCAGGGTTTTGACCTTTCTTTACAGTTTTGTGTCTAGAGCAGGGGCTGTCTAAGATGATGGGTTGTTTGTTTCTCAGGATAATCGGCACAAAAATAATGACAAGGCTTTCAACTGAAAACCAGAAAGGAGGAGGGAGAAAAATAACTGAATGTGAGGGACGGGTATTGATAACGAGTTCAATTATTACTATCATTTTTTTTTTCCTTAAGTGGACATCATCACCCTCGAGGGCAACACAATATTGCAAAACGTTATTTATTAAAAAAGAATCTCTAATATATTCAACAAGAAATATTTACATGATATAAATTAATTAAATTGTGCAGTCAAAACTGTAAAATTCAAAACAGCAATTTTCACCTCAGGCGACAGATTGGGCCAAACAATCTGAACTCTTCAACCCCTACCCCCCACCCATTTTCCATACGCATACACACATCTGTATCATATATTTTCTTTAGTTACCTTTTCTATGCAACATCTACGAAATAATAGAATATATCCCTTTCACTGGAAAAAGGCAGCCTTCTTTCAGTCAGGTCTATGTCATAGACCTTGTGCTGTCTTTTAAATAAAAAGACATGGGGGAAAGAGCTCTGAGAACCACACTGAGACGCAGAGTTGTGTTTGATCGACCCCAAATCCCCCGGGGCACTGACCGTCAGTGAGAGTCACAGTCCACAGATGAGGTTTGCTCGTTTTCCCATCTCCTTTCCTGCACTTTGCCCCCGCAGAGGCTACCGTGGTCCCCCACCCAGCCCCCACAACTCCCACGGGACAGCCGCCTCACACCGGTGAAACTGCCCTCGCCACACGGAAACCCACCAAACGGCACGGAGCCGTACCGTAACCGCGTGAACGTTTCTGCTGACATTATCTCAAAAGCTCAGCAAAAGCAGTGAAGTGAAGTGAAATGGCTTTTATAAAAAAAAAAGGATCTTGTCAATGTCTCTTCATGCTAAAAGGCCAATGTTGATTAGACAGTTCCTGTTTGATCATTCATTGTCCTTATACTGAGAAAGAACCTTGCACAACCCATTGTTTATTCTTAAACATTGGAAACATTTTCACTGGAAAATGATTAGCCCTCCATTTTGCTGGTGCAACAATATATAACACCCCACACCTGAACTCACAGTATCTTAAATATGATATACATTTATATGTACAGAATGACTCACAAAATCATGTGCATAGAGATCATTTTAAGCTCAGATGTTGAATTCCAAACTCCGGTTAAATGGCAGTAAAATGACTTTGAAAGACCTCTTTTTTTTCTCCACCCTTGTTCAAAAGGTAACACGTAACTCTAAATGATGTTAATTTACTGGTTCATAGAACAGTTTCTTGGACAGACAAACAGTTATGCAGCACCCTAAAGAGACTAAATATTTTTGACTATGACCGTTTCTTTTTGCCATCCTCCCAATTAATATTTTACGTTTTAAGAAAAGTCTACATAAAAACTAGAAAGACTTTTCTTCTTTGGAAGAAAAACATCTTGTGACCCAATTTTACATTCGAATTCTGGCAGATTGCCTGAACAAAGAAATGTAAAAATTTCTGATCCAGAGGCAGATATCTCTGTGTGAAACCCTGAAAACGTTGAGAACCTTTAGGCAGGAATTAATATTCTGCGCTGTTGAGAGGTGTAAGGTTGTGAAACGCTCCCTTTCTAGGATCATTACAAGTGCTCAGAACTTTGGCAAACTGTTCCATAACTTACACTAAAAACCTGCTTATATCATAAAACATTCTTTTAAAATATTTATGCATTTATTTCATTGGCAGGGGAAGCACTGCCTGCAAAATTTCATCAGCATTCTGATTCATTATCGAAATGTTTGGCCGTGGATTTTTCGGAGACATACTCATACATTCAGACGTGGGTCTCAAAGGCACAGAAGTAAACCGACTCCTTTATTTAACTTTCGTACTAGAGCAGACCTTCAGATTAAGTTTCGTGGTGGTGCTAGACGCGTGACAGACGTTGGCACTCATCTCACTCTGGAGACGCGCTGACTGCCAAAAGAACATCAAATTCCTGTAATACCAAATTTTAGCCTCATGGTACGTTCTTAAGTCATATTGATTCATTTTCAATCAAGTGCGATTTAACCAGCTTGTGGAATAACGTATCTTGTGGGGATTTTTTTTTTTCATCCCATTGAATCCAAAACAACTGCAAGAGTTAAATATTTTACCACGTATTTTTTAAGCCATAAATTACTTTTCCTTTTTCATGCATAAAGCTCAAATCAAAACGTGTCATTTCAGCAGTAAAAAGCTATTGGGTTAACGTGTGACATCTGCTCCTCTGTATTACGATAATTAGCGTGCTTGGTTGCATGGTTAGTATTCAGTGCTGTTTTGTTACATATTTCTGTTTCACCGTATTTTGTAGCTGTATGGAATGTGAAACAGCAAAGGTGATTTTAGTGAGAGAAAGGGTGGCCTAGTTCATTTTTGACTCGTGACCAGAAGAGTCCAGAATTACCCCAGCTGGGGGCTAGGGATGTCTCCCGTTTCTGTTAAGGCGGAATTTATGCACTTCCACAACATTTCAGGTTCAGGTATATTGTACAGGAGCGTCGGGTGAGCAGGTACTATGCTTGTCCGTTTGTGAAAATTGAAAGCAAATATACAGCTTGTGTTTATTTCATTGCATGCCTCCGTGCCCTCGTTTTACTTTGTTGCATTAACGAGGATATAAAAAAAATATTGAGGAGATTCTAAATCATTTTCACGTTTCAAACTATTTTAGCACCGTGTCTTAGCATGAAGTATTTAGCCCAACTATTAAGGATGATGGTACTGATTTAACCTAATCCAGAGAAATGTTGACAGTTAAAACAAATGTTTCTAAATATCTCAATTTGTTACATCTGCATTTTACTCACAATGAACCTATTAAAACTTTACATATCAAGTTTATGCCTAAAAACTGCTACCTTTCTCTATCCAGATGGTTACACCCATTTCACTTCCATGATAAAAATTTTAAAACTCTATTATTTTATTAATGTTGTTGCAGAAACGACCTTATTACTGAATTTCCTGGGAGCCGGGCCTCATCGTGTAGTTAACAGTGCATTTCAAAGTAAAACGCTTTACGCCGTCCTCTTTTTTCAGCGTGCTCCTCTGAAACCATTCATCAGAAGTAAAGCAGTTTAAAAGAAAGCCTGCTTTTAAATAGTTCCAGTGTTAGTCATTCGGCAATATACATAAAGTCTGCTGTCCATTTGACAAATATCCCAGACCTAGACTCATTACAAACTAGTTATATTTTCTTTACAGGACTTCTACTTACTTCTGTGGTTTTTTTCTGTGTGCCCTTTAGAAAATTTTAAACTTCTGACCCAAATTTTTTGACTAAATATCTAGAACAGCACATAGTGACCAACCTCTTAACTATAAGACTGCTAGTTCTAATTCCAAAAGGTAGGCTGCACTTGTATACCTAAGTAAGATATTTAACCTAAATTGTTATTTAAAAAAATGAAGTTGACATTTATTAAGCTGAAGTGACAGCATTGATAACACGCTGTTTAAGCACAGTGGGTTACCGAATCACCTGGAGGAACAGGTCTACTGTGTGACAACAGAACCTTGTAAGCGTGAACCACAAGCCTGCCTCTCAGGATCTCAGATTGGACAAAAGCCTGTCCTCAAGGTGAAATCTGCCATTTAATTTCGTTTCCTTTTTTTTCCCCAAAAAAGTACACAAATAACCCTAATCCTCAATCCTGTGTGTCTGGTACTTGACAAATCCCTGTGCGGTAAGGCAGTAAGTACCCAAAACCTGTGACTCACGGCTCACAACTACCTCGAGACCAACTTGCTCATATGTCTCGTGCCCCCCAGGAACTCTTTGTGTCGTCAGACAAGGACATTATTGACGTCCATGTATTGCAAGTCCTCTATGCGTTTTTGTAAGATTTCTTTTAAAGCTTGCTACTTGAAGCTAACAGATTTTTAAAAATCAACCAAGTTGCATACTCTGGTTTTCCTGTGTTCGATACAGCGGATAAACAGTGTCACAGCTATTAAAGATTAAACATGTTAAGTCAGACCAGACTTTCTTAAAGAATTGTGATAAGTACTAATAAGTATTCAATAACAGCATGCTGTTAATGAACCGCTGTGAGATTAGAAAAAAGACTTTAGAGCATTCTTTATGATAGCTATATTCTGATATTATATAACATTAGAAAGTATAAAATGCCCACTTGTATGTTGGTGTAGATGCTCTTCAAAGAATTATACCTCCATATCATATATTACTGGATGAGCAGTGTTTGCTGAAATGTTGTTATTTATGTGGTATAAATTGGCTTTTAAACACAACGTAATTACATGAGTATAATTTCCTTTTCCAGCACCTTTGCTGTGAAAATAGCTTGTGTGATGCGTGTTAAGATTCTCACAACGATGTTTAGGAAATCTTCTAAGAGAACGATTGAGATGGTGACGTAAAACCTGTTGTCAGGAAACAATACCCAGGTGAAGGGACTCTGCAGTCATGCAGGTGCAACACACAGTATCCGGTCAAACCGGCAGCTGAGCAAAAGGACTGACGTCAAAAAAAAATAAAATGTGGCAAAACTCCATCCTGTCTGAGGATCAAGCGTTTGCAAAAAAAACGTTAACGTCCTAGTTCTGTCCTGGATCGTTGCTTCTGTTTTTTTTTTTTCATTTTTAATGTGCAAGCCTGTAGGAGGGCGTATATTTGGAGCGTGTCTGGTTTGATCTGACAGCAGTTATTGCTGTTAAAAACAAGCTGAATGGGAGCAAAACAATATTTAATAAATTATCTCTCCCAACAGAGACGGCTGTAATTATGCATTATTTAAAAGCATACTACTTTTTTTTTCTTTGAGAAGCTCTGGTGCTCATTAAATGATATAGTATTCCAGATTGTAAATATGAAAGATGCATATGGGTTGGTTGTCTTAAGGACTTTCAATAGGTGTCGACTTACCTTTTTTTTCCTCTCAAGAGGGCCACGAAACGCTTCATCTTCATTTTTCTTTATTGACAAGCACACAGTTTTCTGCGATAATCACTGTCATTGATCAAAGTATATATCCCATTAGTCACGCAAGGACTGGCATCAGTAGAGCTAAACTATGGGGGTCATTTACAAAATGTTGGTTGTGCATAGTTAAACAAAAACCCAATGCAATCGCTTAGCCAAGACCTTGCCAAGCAGTGATTTCTGCTTCTTAGATCTGAGTGTGTCACTTTCCTTGTCTTAGCTAACGTACAACTATGATAGGCAATGTGAACAGATCTGACATAGGCGATTTGTTTCAATACGGTTGGCGCGGCGTTTTAAATAATTAAATATAAAACATGAAAACATTTTTTTTAAAGAATAACTGAGTGAAATGAAACTATCGATTCCCGCACCATGGACCCCATACTAACATCAACGAGCAAATTCACTGGTTAGGAAGACTAAACCAGTCTAACGTCACAGTAATGTTTCCAAGCGCTAAACCCAAACACATCAGTAGACACTGAGACGCCTCCATCACTCTCCCCTAATGGGTCTCCAGGACCCGCCTCCAGGCCCCATGCAGTGCTGAGAACCACACTCCTGAGAGACAGCCTCCATTTCCCAGCCAGGTGAGGGCCAGGGCTGCAGGGGAAGGCCAGGTGTGTTTCTCCCCCAGTGTCTGGCTGTGGATATACCCAGGACCAACATGACATTTTTAGACGTTTTTTCTGCAAACATTTTTTCTGGCCCCCTTGTCTTTTCTCGTTCACAGCATGTTGCAACCCGGCCACACTACAGTAAAAAAAATACACTACAGACTCGCTATGACAAAATAAAAGGCACTTGCTAACTAACCTCATCATTTTTTTTCTCTGAACAGCTAAAAAGATTAATGACACAAAATATGACACATGCTTTGTTGACTGGATTATCATTTGTTTGGTTATAACCCCACCCCAACTCCTGCGCCAGACCTGACACTAATTTCTTGTGGTTTATCACCCTTCATACTTGCAATGTTTACAGTTTTACTGGAGAAAAATTAAGAGACCATATTGAAATTTACTGAAAATTGCATTCTGTACATTACAGTATATCAGTCAAGGATTGGTTTCCTTTAATTTAGTTCTTAAAAAGGTGTTATTGACACATTCTCACACAGTTCTCTACCACTGAATACTGGATAATCTGGGATAAATCTGAGATGAGCATACACACTGACAGAGACCTGTACAGTAACAGTTTAATTACAGTCCAACAGCCAGGGCTGCACAGAGCTACTGCCTTGGCACTCGCTCAGTTTTCCTCCACAAACCAAGAAGAAGAATTGGCTCTCACATCTAACTCCAAGCTAATTCCAACATCAGACATTTTGGCTTAACTGGGCAATTGAATGTGCACGGTGTATTGATTTTCAGTGGTCGTTTAATTTATAATGACCAATTCTTGATATAATGACCTCATTGCCTTGCAATGTCTAAAACATGTTGTTATAAATCCCTCTAATAAAGATTTTGTGCTTCATAGAGTTGGTAGACGAAGATAACTTTCATCATTTTATTTTAGAGACCGATCCTTGCCATCTCTGCTATCTAGGCGACCATATTAGGCTTTTTTTTGGACTTTTGTCCGATAAAAAACAGTTAAGGAAACAGCTGCTCTCCATTTAAAAAAAAAGATGGAAACCTGGTAGCATGGTAGTGGATATTAAAGCTCCCTGGACATGCTCTCCATAATGAAGTTTATTTTGAGGGTTCTTTTCAAACCTAGCCTAACAGCTTCAGCACGGGTTCAACACTCCACCAAGCAGTGGGAAGACTTCGAGAGGACACAGCCTGCGTAAACAGCAGCCGCAGCTGAGCCAATCCCCTTTTTACTTTGTGTCATTCACGGTGCCGGCTGTTGCCTGCTCGGGTGAGCGCTTTGCCCGCACTGAGAGAAAGGTGTTTTCTGGGGCCACGGCAACAATCCCATTACTTCACATGCATGATGACGGATCCTGGAAAATTTACAACATAGCAATCCTCCCCCTCTAACTCCTTAGCACAATCTGTTGGTAATTGAAGTTCAGCCTTTCTGAGTTGAATATCTTTAATCCACGAGATAACAAAAAGATTCGTGGATAGTTTTGTCTCGCTTCTGCTGTGAAAAAAGGTCCTTTAGGATCATCCAACGGAGCAATGGTAATGTAGACCTGACAAATGTTATTATTGTAACGGATCTTATCTAACCCCAGGCCATGGGGTTTGGATATGGAACCTGTCTGAAAAAAAGACATTTCTGTCTTCCAGAAATCTCAGTTTTCTGCTCTGTGGTCACGTTGATGGTTTTTTTTATACGTATGTAGCATATTTCTGTTATGAAGATGTAAAAACTACTCCCATCATCGTAACTGAAACACAACATAAATAAATAGCTAATTAGCATGTGATTGATGGTGTGTGGGAATGTGTGTGCTGGGGGGGGGGGGGGGGGGGCAGTGGTTGAAAAGAAAAAAAAATTTAAAAAAACAAAAAAATTTAACCGTTTTAACCCGTTGGTGTTATGAAATTAACCTTACA
>JAOYSI010068516.1:0-22591 GCA_025775065.1 Hiodon alosoides
AGAGAAGCGTGATTCGTCACTCCACAGAACACGTTTCCACTGCTCCAGAGTCCAGTGGCAGCGTGCTTTACACCACTGCAAAGTGTGCTATCATTTTAGTCTTAACAGGACAGCTCAGGGCCTTATAATTGAAGTGGAAGGACTTTGGAAGCTACAAGTTTGTTGGCCCTGCAGGATATGAGCTGAGAGAAGCATGTTTCTGTGTTCCTAAAGTCTTAGTCTCAGTTCTTTCTAGTTCTATTTTTCCCTGTGTCAAAAAAAATGTACTAACACAAAGTTCTTCTATTTTATCCTGCAAAACTAATTGAAACACCCCAGTGTCCATCTGCATGAGGCAGATAGAAACCTCCCAGGACGACCTGCAACCCAATCTCCATCTTTTCGCTGGCAGCCAAAGCACCATAGAATACAGATGGCTTCCCCCCGATACTCATAGCATCAATTTCATATGTTTCATCACAACTCCATTTATACACACAAAGGGCTTTCGCACTGTGTAGTAGCTGTGCACTTTGTATGGAACGTTCCCATCAAGCAATAATTACTCATCGTTAGTTAATCGTTAGTGCATTCTACCAATTTTTGTTTCTCTACAAGTTGCTTTGTATGACACAAAAGCAATTTTCTTAGGATCCTTGTTGCTTAACAGTTGGAACCTGTGTGTTTGTGGCACATGCTAGTACTGACAGCCTGGCTACAGTGAATGGATTAAAGCCATTCTGTTCAGAAAACTCTGTTTGGATTGTGTTTTAGGGAAGGAAAACCTTTGTTCAGACTCTTCCCACGATTCAGATTCACCCATATGCCGATTAACTAAGCCACATGTGTTTTAGTAGTTTACACTGAGCTAAGATACCAGACGCCTCCCTTTCAATTCATTTTAGTGGCATGCTGTTTTAGCAGGATAGCTTTATCCTGAAGATCTCTACCTATGTTTACATCGTTTCATTTAAAGACAGATGACAATAGCTGCCAATTATGGATAATGAATACAATAATTGTCAGCGGGAGAATAAATTACAATATTTATCATGCAAGGCCAGTTTCACATTTTCAATAATCCAATAAGGAAACATAAGCATATGTGTGCATTACACATTTGCTAATATTCTGACATTGAGATTAATATTTTTGAGTGTTTTGAGTTTTTGGGATTTCCGACTCTATTCATGGAAATTTTTGCTTGACGATGAAGAAAAATTCTCTTTATAATGAGAAATAAATTTTCATGAACAGAAAAAACAATGTGCACAAAGGGAAGACATCAAAGTAGAAAGAACACAAGTAACTAACATTTCTGGGGCACTTGTATACACCTCTCTCAGACTTTGGGGCCCTTCCATACCATTGGTTAGGAATATGCACAAAGGTGGTTCTTGCCCCTCATCCTGCCAAGATGAATCGTACAACGCACGCCTCATCGACCCGCTTCTGATCTTACTTATCAAAGTTTATTTGAGGTGTACCTAAACATTTCAAGTTGTACACCCCTCAAATAGGGTCAGTTTGACCGAATGTTCCCAGTCCCATTGTCTCTGTTATCTATACCGTGTAGACAGGCTGTTGATACTGTGGCTAGCCCCCCTCTCCTCCCCACCAGTCCAGTGTGTGAAGAAAGTAAGTGAGAACACCTGTCTTTTCAAACAGTTCAGGGCTCTGAGAACAGAAAAATATCCAAACAAACTCAGGGGCCAAACTGTAAGACATTTGTAAACATTGATTACATGAATTCCTATTGGGTTTATTTTAAAAAGAGAGAGAGAGAGAGAGAAAGAAAGAGAGAGAGAGAGAGAGAGAGAGAGAGAGAGAGAGAGAGAGAGAGAGAGAGAGAACGAGACAATGATCAATGCAAAATATACAAATTAAATGATTACGTATGACTTGCAATATAACTGGTCCCTTTCATCTCAGACTTCCCTGTTAGCAGTGGCAGGACTACAGTTTTCTAGAAGGGGTGGAGAGGGGCTGGTCAAGGCTATTTCAGGGGGGCCAAAGACCATAACAGAAAATTAGTAACCCTAATCTGGCATCTAAGGAGCATGAACGAATCCTATGATTGCTGATAAGAGGTAGAAGTTATAATTTACTTAACCCAGAAATCAATGTAGCAGATAGGGATACTTCGCTAGTTCTTTGACATACTACGAATAGTCAGTATTTCGAGCTCGGAATTGCAGCTCAATTTCTCTCTCTCTCTCTCACACACACACACACACACACACACACACACACACACACACACAGTACTGTACTCACATACTGGAGAGACTTGGGTCACTCGTTATTCGTGAATATATAATCGGAGTCTGTAAGTGTTGAACATCCAACATATTTTCAGAAAACAAAGCTCAAATGAGATAAGATATAATTTGTGTGTTACTGATATTCCACAGTTTATTAATAAAGTAAATTTACAAATAAAATAAATAATTATTGACATTATTTTTTATCATTTTAGAATGTCAATGCTCTAGCTAGTACACTGTGCAGGTTTTAATCATGACCAGAGGGGCTGCTAAAGTGCCAAATTATCCAAGATGGATTCTGCATAATTCTGCGGTTCTGGTAGGAACCTCCTTGACTCAACACTGAGAAGGCAGAGGTGACTTAACCTGTCATCAGCCACTGTTTTCCTAAGGTAGGTTTTTATAAGTTTTAAAGCTGAGAAAATTTATTTCATTTTGCGCAGGTCCTCTCCATAAATACGTGAGTCGGGAATTGTCTTTCCCCTCGTCCTCGTTTTGAAAATGCGCTGCCAGATATCAAAATAAACACTTCTTCAACAAGAGGTGAAATTAGATGTCAATCAGCATCAAACTGCCTTAGACAGGTAATTAAATTTTAGGGTGGCACCCGGGGTGGCCAGTCAGATACCAAGGGGGTCCAGTGCCAACCTGGACACCCCACTGGCTCCGCCACTGCCTGTGAGACATTGCCTGTTTGAATCGAGGTGCTAATACACCGCCTGTTTGAATCGAGGCGCTAATACACCGCCTGTTTGAATCGACGCTAATACACCGCCTGTTTGAATCGAGGCGCTAATACACCGCCTGTTTGAATCGAGGCGCTAATACACCGCCTGTTTGAATCGACGCTCATACACCACCTGTTTGAATCGAGGCGCTAATAGACCGCCTGTTTGAATGGACGCACGTACACCGCCTGTTTGAATTGAGCCAGAATGAGCCATTGCTACACTAGGCAGGCATAAGAGCTCGAAAAAGCTTTCCCATGGAGACCTGAGAGGTAATGGCTACAATCAAGAGCAGGTTAGACAGGTATAAGAGCTTGAAGAAGCTTTCCCATGGAGACCTGAGAGGTAATAGGTACAGTCAAGAGCAGGATAGGCAGGTATAAGAGCTCTGCCAAACCCCCTCCATAGCTCAGGGCAGACCCTCTGTCAGGTGGATGAGGCCTTTCCTGGAGGCTAGACCTGGATCTTTCAGGGGTGTATCTCAAAAACTCTTTTCTGAACTTAGTGAAGAACGTGATTAGTATCTTGATCATCATCATCATCGCCATGCGCAGCAGGGCCAAATTTGTGTATGTACAACGAGGGGCAATATTATCAGGTTTTCAATGTTATAGACTGCACCGTCAGCAACAGCGTCCAGTGTTCGTACAATGCTATTTAAATCTGGCAGGCTGGTACCTAGGGGGTCGCTTTGCGTGCAAATCAGAGGTATGTAATGGGCAGGTAGAAGGATCTATGCTTTGTTCTAAGTTTTAAAGGGCTGCAGAGTTGGTGCCTGATATTCCACTTGA
Organism: Hiodon alosoides; assembly: GCA_025775065.1. Taxonomy (NCBI): domain Eukaryota; kingdom Metazoa; phylum Chordata; class Actinopteri; order Hiodontiformes; family Hiodontidae; genus Hiodon; species Hiodon alosoides. The sequence continues at coordinate 3,766 of JAOYSI010068516.1, forward strand.
GTTTCCACTTGGAAATTCCTAACCTTCTGGGCTTTTCACGTACAAAACTTTCATGGGTATATCAGGAATGGTCCAACACCAAAAGCGTCCAGCCAACGGCAGTCCTGTGATCATAAACAGCTTCTTGACAGAGGTGGACGGAATTTGGCCTGGTCTGATGTGTCCCACTTCCTGGGGTTTACAGCTGTTGGGAGGACCAGGATATGGCGAAAACAGCACAAGTCCAAGTGCTTTCAGTGCTTGCTTGTGGTGATAGTGTTGGGGTGTGTTTTCATGGCACACATTGGGTCACTTGTTATTAGCAGAGCAATGTTTGAATGCCACAGGATATCTGAATGTCGGTGCCAGTCAGGTGCGTCCTCTCTTGGTAGCAGCGTATCAGTCTGCAAAAGGGTTCTTCCGGTAGGATAATTCATTATCTGTGCCACAAGGCTAGTATAGTCCCTGTGTCACGCTTCTGACGCCTTGTTGAGTCAATGCCCTGACAAATTCAGGCTGTTGTTAGGGTAAATGGTGGACCCACTCTCTATAAGGTATGTGGCCATTCAGTGAATTGTTATAAAAAAGTTTGGGTAGGTTAATAGAAAATTTTATGTTTTCAATATGAAGAATAAAAAAAAATTGTTCTGATTATTTTACTTAATTAAGAAAACCCATTGGAGGCTAAGCCGAAACATTATGGTTTTATTTGTGGTAAAATGTCCCATGCTCCCTGCAGCAGGGAAAGTTCTCATCACTATTATGTGTCAAATATTTTGCAGTACTGCTTTCCATCTACGGGTCTGCGCTTTGATGGGAGATGCCTGCGACTGACACCCTCATTAAGCCTCGGCTCAGAAACTCCTCCATCCAGAGTAAAATTGCCACTCTTTATGCATCATGTCTGTAATCTTTAAGGAGGTTAGAAGGAGGGGCATGGGGATCAGAGAGGTTAATTGGCTAACAGAACAGCGAGGAAGGAAAATTCCACCAATTACGCAGTGTTGAGAAAATAACAGGAGAAATCAAATTGAGAAAATAAACAGAGCTACGAATGGAATGCAATTTATCTGTTTGAATTGAAGAAAACCTCAATGAGGTTGCGCCAGTGATGTTTCATCATAAACACATTCTTTCATCAATAGGAGGGATACAGTCTGCCTGTACTTGTTTCCTGCACAGCGTACAGTAATTTAATCTGTGGATTTAATCATACGTCCGGGACACACCACAATTATCCAGATGGCGCCGAGAGAGCAGAGATAAAGCACTGCTGCGGGAAGGCTGCGATGGGGCAGACGCAGTAGCTTGGAGCCCGCTCACCTGTCCCTGAGTCGTCTTTAAGAGAAAGCATGCTTTTCCAGACACCAGCCGGAGCACGGCTTCTGGAGTGACTGCGCATGTGCGGTCTGTGATACTTCCGAATCGCTGCTTTAATGGCAGTTAGCTCGCGCACTCGTCAGGACCTGGAAGTGCACGCCGCCCTGGGCGTTGAGCTTTTATTTGGTGCATTAGCTACGTCACCGGGGCGAGACTGGTTACCATTGGAAGCGCTGTAGACCACACATAACGGAGAACCTGTGAAGGCACGCGCAAGATTTCATTTAGTTTAAGACACAAGCCTTCGTTTCTGTGGAGCAAGAGATGTCGCGAGGCTCCAAACCCTGTTTATGCAGATAATGTACATACGTATATAATGGCGAAGAAGAGGAGCGGCACTCTCTTCTTGGCTGCAGTGACAAATGTCTCTTTCTGTTCTGAGCACAGAGCTGCAGACTACAACGCACTTGCAGCCACCGCCTGTCGGCAGCTGATTTTTTCTTTAACAGCGCAGGGCACACCCATTATCTTCCCCCGAGGAGAAAGAGCTCTAAAATATTGTCAAGAAGCATCAACCTTCAGAAAAGCCAAGTGGACTTTAACTTTGCCTGTGCCTTCGCATTTATGAGTACACACGTTAGGCAAATTTTATCAGAGTGCTACATCATGGGATTATAGGGGAATAAATCTTGAACATTAAAAATAAGTTGGGCCTAAATTATGTCATTTTCTCCACTCTTGTGCAGACAAGCCATGATTATGGGAGCCAATTTTGCTGCAAGTTAATGGGGCCTATGCTGCTGCTCTCTGGCGAGACTTGCCAAGACTCCCTGCGGATCGCCTTGGATCTTCATTGCGTCACTCGCTCTGGGGCGATACGCAGGGAGAATAGGCTGTGTATGATGTTGGCCCACCACATAGTGTATGGTGATGCTATATGGGGCGCACCCAAAATTCCTCTATGGGTCAAACAGACAGTGGATTGCAGACAGAATCATTTAAACAAGAGAAGGCATTCCAGCCCAATCAGGTACTGGAAATAAAGTAGCAGAGCAACGATAAATAATCTATTAACATGTCATGTATAATGTTTAACTTTTAAGGTACATTTATAATAAAGTTTGGATGCTAACAAAAGTGTCAACAATTCAGTAAATCAATAAGTTTTTAATATTAGGGCAATATCGCCATTTCAACAATAAAACAATAAAGTTCATAGTGAAGTATATAGTAGTTAGTGTATACTAAGTTTACTTAGTATATACCAAAGAGAATTAGCAAGCTATGTATAACTAATAACTAATGTTTAGACCAGATGACATTATTTCCAGACAGACGTTAAAACAGAGACAGATTTTATTGTGTTTAATTTAATTTAATTTCTTTAAAGAAAGCTTAATATTGAATACTTCAGCAGCAAGCCTCTGCCACACACTCCCAGGGTGTTACTTAAGAGTTAAAAAGTGGGAAAGGGACTCCTGCCTGTCAGAAAGCTAATCATTTATTCTCCCCATTTATTTATTCGTTCTCATTTATTTATTTATTTTTTACTCCTCGAGACAGTTTACGAGTCTACCACCCCACCGTCTCATAGATTGGCAGCCTAGCCCGTTTCCCTATTTTGACACCTGTCAGTGATTTCATAAGCAGTTTCCAGACTGAATCTAGGGCACGTTGGCAGAATGAGCCGGGCCAATCGGATCCACTGTTTCTCCGGGTTCAACAGAAAAGGGCCATGCACTGCTTTTCAATTAAGTGTGAACTCAACGTTCACGGGGAGGAGTGAGAAAGTGTACTCAAAATCAATTACAAGAGGTAAAGCCCTGGTGGTTTTCAGTAGTAATGCACGGCAATGGAGCGGACGTGGGGGCAAGCTGAGGAGGGGCAAGCCGCCGGGACCCCCATCGGAAGCAGGGGTGCCAGGCCGATAATTAACTTTGGGTGGGGTGCGTGAGAATGGGTCTAATTGGGTTGCTCCCAGTCCTCCCGGGTATTCCATGGGAGGCGAGGCAAGGGGTGTGTCTGTTAAAGGTCAGGATGACATTCAGGCTTACCTAGGCGTTACACCTGCATCCAACTATGCCTTCTGTAAACTGATAGTTTTCTAGTTTTACCTGTAGACCGGTGTTGAAAATTCTTGATTTCCGTATGATACCCTTGACACGATGGACTCAAGTTGTTTCATTGGTGCTTTAAAAACTAAATTGTGCCCATTAAATCAGATTTCTCAAGATATTACTGATTAGAGCTACCTGAAATTTTATTTATTTATTTATTCATTTTATTTTATGAAAGTTCTCGCATCAACATAATGCTATCATAAATCCATAAACTGAACTGTGGGAATTTGTGTTCATTTGGGGAACATATGGTATTTAATGTGTTAAATTCTGTCATGATTTAGGCCAAATAATCACTCAGTTTCTTAATTAGTCTGCAAGCCCAATTATAAAGTGTAATGATTTTATAAAAATAGGTTCTAAATGTCAAAGTGAAAGATGCCATGTGTTGTTCAATTTTTCAGTTCTTCTTAGTCAACTGCACAATTTCAACAAAATGTCCTTTCCAATAATCAACAGGTATTCCTGGAAATAGTCTGCAGGTAAAATGTGCGTACTTAGTTAATTATTTAAAGGTTGGGATGTTTAATATATGTTTATGCGTGGGAGCCGTTTCAGCTTTGATCTCAGAGACCGGGGACTTCCAGTTGACTGATGTTTATAGCGCTGGCTGTTTGTTTAAAAGGATTTTTTAGTATATATTTATATAAATGCAAATAAATCAATGAATTAATAAAACAGTGCGTTTGTGTGTGTGTGTTTGCATGTGTGTGTGTTAAGTGGGGCAAAATTGTCCAGAGAGTCCAGCTTTGGGCCTGACTTGTTCCTATGAGTCTAGTGACTTTAAATAATGAATGTTCATGGATTAGTCCAATATAGATAAGTCAGAAAATAGGCCAATATATAAATCAAAAAAGATAAATTAAACTCTTTATTGTGAAGTGCCAAATGAAAAAAAAATAATTACAGATTGAGAGATATCAAAGCATTTGATGTATATTTTAACTTATAAAAGATATATAGGTTTAAAGTTTAATATTGCCAACAATGTCAAACATTGCCAGAAAAAAATTAAAAGATAAACTTTGGTTTATTACCTACTTGATTATATTTTATTTTGTAAATAAAAAATGTAAACAAGGTAAAGCTAGAGTTTCCCTGGTCTGCCATGCCTGCAATCCTAACCAACAAAAAACTAAAGATTTTCTTACTAAACACTAAACATGTTCAGGGTCTTAGCTGTTCGCCCTTGGTTTTAACCTTGAAGCAAAATTTATGACACACTACCTACATGTCAACACACACACTCCGCTATCCCATGTAGCTATTCCTTACATTATAGCCACAAGTGATGGAGAGAGCATTCTGTGGCTTGGGACGAGAGCAATGGAGCTACATGCTACCAACTTTAGCGTGGTAGCACTCTCTGCCAAGTTAATGCATAAAGCGTTCACTCTAAGGAGCCCTGAGCCGAATGTAGAAGATTTAATTGTGCCTGGTATCAATTCTGCACAGCCTGGTGAGCCTATCATGCACGCTAACTTTATAATTGGACTATTCAGCCTGTAATGGAATGATAATTCCATTTGCAGTGTCATTACATTTCTGCCTGTGTAAGTGCCCGGGGTGAATACTTTTGATAATTATAAACAGCTCTTGTTACCGCTCGGAACAAAAGTTGCAAGGGCCCCCCGAGAGGCTCAAATAATTTTTTTTAGACAATCTACAGCTGTTAATCAAGAAATGTTATCAACGATTGAGGGGACAAAATTGCAATTAGATGTACAATTCAAGTGGAAACTCTGTAGCCTTGCTAGTCTGGCTATACAAATTGCTAGACCTTTAAATTTAATAATAATTAAACATAGTAAGTTATTCCAAAAGTTTAGAATAACTAAACTTCTGGGAAAAACATAATAAGAGGCCATATGTTCCAAACATTTCTAACCTGGAGCGGTAATGTATTCATATTATGCACTTGGATATTTTGGTAGTTATCTGGTTGTTAAATAACTTCTTACTACTGACAGCCGGTGAATTCGTAAAATATCTTTTTTTTCTTCTCTTCCAGAGTTCAACACTGCGGTCAGCCACAGACTTAAGTGTACATACTTAAACCTCACCGTAAACAGAACTGAAAGCTTCCAAGCAATCCCAACCAATAGACGCATTCTTAAGAAAACTCAAAAGCATGATAAAAATTATACAGGGACATGGATAACAGCATATCGTTAAAGAGTTTTATACTCATTTTCACCCAAAGCAATATCAATTTGACCAAATTTCCAAACACAGCAATGCAATGTAAGTCTTCTTCCTGAGTTCACAGTGAATTTGCTTACTATTTTAACTTGGACCTGAACTGTTGCAAAAAACAGATACATGCGTGGTAAAATTGTTTGTAAGCTAACTTGTTTTGAACCATTGGCTGATTTACTTCATTCTTGAGCATGATATAATGGTCGAAAGAAAAATCCACGAATAATTCATGGGGCTCTTGTTACAGAGAGAATGAGAAGACGGGAGAGCTGAGGTAATCAGAAGAATGCCAGAGCTTCAGACTTTTGTGAAACATTACATAACAAACACGTTACGGATAAATACTTCACGTACTTCACACTAACGTCAGCTTACATCAGAATTTGGTCTTGATTTTCAGAGATTTTCCCTCACCTCTCTAGGAGGGCAGCACACACTATGGACGTTAGATTCCTTAATCAGCTCCTAGTGCTGGCCAGAGGAGGATGGGATCCCCCTTTAAGCCAGGTTTCTTCCTGCCAGCCTAGGGAGTTTTTCCTTATCACTGTTGCCACTGGCATGCTTTTGTGGGGTCAGGCCTGGGAAATATTGTATTTCTCTTCATTGTAAAGCGTCTTTGTGATATAGAAACATGTGAAAAGCGCTTTATAAAAATAAATTGATTGATTGATTGATTGAGCTGCTTAGCAATGCTTAAGCTGTGTCTAGTGCTAAATTGAGACTATGGGACCCAGTAGACTGTAGTCAGCAGGGATCTCTTTTGTTTTATTACCCACCATGGCTCCGGGACACTATTACACTGATTGGCAGGATAGAGCGCTAACATGGCACCCGGCGGGCTCCTGGCATCGTTTCGGGATGTCTTTTAAATTGAGCGACACAACGAATGAATGAATAAATAAACACAGAAATAAATAAACCCCCTGCTAAGTGATCATACTAAATTATGCATGAGGACCCGGGCCAGATGCGGACTTCCACCTTCACCCCTGATCAGGCTAATTGCTGCCATTCGTCCATGACTAACATTACAGGGTCATTGGCGAACCTGCTGCCTAAGTGAACAACAAGGCAGTTATAAGAACAAGCATCCCGTTAAAAGCTGTGGACTGCCACAGTTGTCAAACATTACCGGAGGGGCTGGGTCACGTTCCCCATTGGCTGTGTGTGTTTCTGTGGCGTGCCTTAAAAACGTGTCACCTTACCTTTATCAGGCAGCTGGCAGCCGTTGGGTGGCAAGCTTATGTTCAACCTGTCGTTGGCGGCGGTGTCTGCGTAAAGCGACCTCTGGACGTCATGCTCGCTATCTGTCTGGTCGCTCTCTTCGTGGCCACTGTCCTTGAGGCTGTTCCCTTCCAGGTCCTTGAAGGTCGAAGTGCTGGAATGCGGAGGCATAGGGAAGGGGTCGGATTAGGTCCTGTGAGAGAGCAAACTCCTCTCTCACCTGTAATTTCCCCTGTAATCACGGCAACACTGAGGACATAATCAGCATTGCAGAGCCTGGGCTCCATTGGTCTCTCACCAAGCTAAAGAATGCTCTCTCCATCACTTGTGGCTATAATGTAAGGAATTGTGAAATTTGGGACGAATGGTCTTATTGGGTGGGAAGCTGGCATTCTATAAAAATCAATGGGAACATATATAATGAGCCAAATGTATAGTCAATTAAGAAAAAACATCAAATCTAACAGTGGCTGCAAAGAGCCACTGATCTCCAGCACTGTCTGTGGGTGGGACTTTGGCAGCTTGGCTGGGTCTGCAAGGAATACACAAAAAGCTGCGGCGGGTGCAGAGACGTGAAGAAGCCAGGCCCTCTCATTCGCAGCTACCACAGAACCGGCGTGGGAGTGTGTCTTCGCCGCCGTTTCCTCACGGAAACCAGGATCGCAGCGGAGGGTGAGGAGCTCACGGAGAGCGGGCACGCCTCCGCCGCCCCTGGTGCCACGTTAACTGAGCACGTCGCTCTGGCTGCAGGAGAAGCGCAGCTGGTGGTTTTTTTCTGCTGATGTTATCGCCAAGATTCTGTCTGTCCTACAGAACAGGCCCCGGGCTTCCTGAGGGGGTATGCATTCCTGCCTGCAGTTTTATTATCCTAATGCAGGTAATCTTTGTTTTTTGGGGGTTTTTTTCCTAGGGAAAAGGCCATCTATTAAAAAAAAAAAAACACTCAAAGGCCAGTTCCCCACAAAAAGGAGATTTCAAGCGAACAGGAAATTGTCTTTGTGGAGCATGACTAAGAATGGTTTAGCCTGGGCTACCTGAATGGGGTCCTGCACTGCTCCTCCCATCTCCTGCTGAGGGGAGGAGTTTTGAACTATTCATCTCTCAAAAAGGTGCCTTATTCATTCCCATTACAGCCAAAATTGGACTTCACAATAACAACTGCCCCAAGTTACTTTGTTTGCACAAAGTATCTGCATTAGAGGAATAATTTATTTTGGGCTACTCGTTTTAAAGCATTAGCAGTATAATGCAGAATATAGCGGGGAAAAAAATTACATAAGGCTTACATTACTTCATGTATTGCGAATTAAATTAGTCATGATCATTACTAAGGTGTTCTTAACACTTTCTTAAGGCTTTTTTTTCTGGTTACAAATAAGGGCTTGCATTCAATTGAATTTTTGCATAAGGTATGGGTTAGTTGGCAAATAGCAAAATTAAAACAACCATGCCATAATGAAAGAAATGGCAAGAAAATTATGAAAAAATGATGCGTACCTTTTAATGAGGTGTGCTCTACTGTTTACATAGCTGGAGTCAACCACATTTTCCGCCTGAAAAAGAGGAGAGAGAAAACAGAACTACATGATGCCAGGTCAAATGTCAGTCGCCTTGCCATCAAATACAGCTTCACGCAGAAGGTGTTTCAGAGCTCCCATTCGCTCTGTGTCTGGTTGCATTTATTCCCAAAGTGTGGGCATTGCGGAGCTAAGATCAAACTTTTAATTAAAATGTGTATAAAAATCAACTGCGGAACCACAAAGTCATATGTTGAAAAAACAATGTTAGATATTACAATAGGTTCAATCAAGTTTTTTTTTTGTTTTTTTTTCGTAATCGCAATGCATTGGATTAGAATCCCACCATCCACCATAATCATAAATTGGGGCTAAGGTACGATTTTATTTTAATCTCTGACCCACGGTTGTGACGTTTGTTTCAGTTGCCGCGGTATCCCCAATTCCCCTAGCATTTCACACTTTTTGGTGACACCTGTGGGCATGAGTTCAAATAGATATAAGGTAACCCCTTAAAAGCTTAATAGTACCATCCATAAGGGTTATGTTTCATCCTGGAATAAGATTGTTTCCTCCTGTGAGCACGCATTGCTGGGAAAACAGTCAAATTCTTAATACATCGAGACATCAGATACAGCTAGGTTTTTCTAGGGAAATCATCTCATAAAAATTAAAAAGATTCAGAGAGATGTTTACAGATATACAATTTTTTAAGAAAGGAAATGAATATATTATTGAGAGCTGGAATTTCTTTCGGACAGGCTGCCAACACACAGCCAATAAGAACAGAAAGATTTTATTTTATTTTTTTCAGAAAGGACATAAACCAAGTTAGCTAGCTATGCAAATCTGTTAACTGCTTGTCACATTTGACTTAATTATGCTTGATTGCCAGAATTATATTTATTTATTTACTCCTACATAATGGGTGATGTGATGGATGTGTATTTTGCAAGGTCCGGAGCGCTGTGGCAGATACCCCAGGAAAACACAAGCTCAGCAACTGAGTTGTGATGCCTCCTGAGAGGCTCGGCCAGTCAAGACTCTCTCTTGAGCACGGGTTCCACTCTCCGACAGGATGGCAGTGCCGTTGAGATAAATTCCAAAATGTCTTTTATTCCAAATTTAAGTAGGGAAAATGTGAAAATTTCAGCCTTTGCTAATTAATATGGCATAATTGTTTAAACAGCATTAAACTGTTTTCTGGATACATTTCCTGCTAGGCAAAAAATTGAATAATCTGGTTTCTTTGAACTTATGCTTCTGAAATTTGAAGAGCAACAAGCTCTTGAATAAACACGTGTTTCTACAAACTGGAATATAAAAGTAAAGATATATTCCCTTAAAAAGATCCTCTCATCGAATTACTTTCAAAGGGATTTGTCTGTTAATGTTCTTGTAATGTCGAACTAAAGCAGACCACAGCTGACTCAGCCATTAAGCTGGTTGTGATCATGGCTTCTTGAGAGAAGGAGACACACATAGCAATTAATTGCAGGATCTAGCGAAGAGGATAAAAGAAGGAAATGGACTAGCCGGGTATCTGGTTTCTCGTTTTTAGAAACAATTTGGGGTCATTATCTGAGTAATTTGACCCACTAGTTTTCAATTTGTTCTACAAAAATGGTTGGGTTAATTGGCCTGTTTAGCCTTTGTTAGTTAATATGTTTTGTGGTCTAGTGGGGATGTAAACCTATATAAATACCGCTTACCTTCGAAGCAAATGGTGCACTGATAAAGCCATATCACAAAACATAAAACAGTATATATGTTTAAGGAGGCATATCCCTATCTAAGTATTTTTTATATATATATATATATATATATATATATATATACACATTGAATTGCACTGTCTTGTACAGCATCATAAGGAGGCTGCTTTTAATTATTTATTTGTTGGCTTCGTTTTCCCAGTTGTCCCACTACAGCTCGGTTGCAGGGTGACAGATCAGGTACAGGTTTGCATTCACTTTCCTCGCCACAACACACATTCCCTCGTTCACCCGCAATTCCCTGCGTCGCCACTCTTACAGCTCCAGATCTATGTATGATGCCGTTTCCTGTTCAGTGAGAAGATCGAAAGTGATCTAACGCATTATCATAACGGTCTCTACAGTAGTTTTGCCACATTCGTTGCAAATCTATTCACTTCCTGTAAGACACAACTGCTATTGTAGCTGAATAAGATCTTTTTTTCCCTACATCCATAAGCATTATTGTTGAAGTCTAATTAAAAACAGAAATGTATTATGTCTGCTTTTGCTGTTCAGTGTGGACTTCTCAGCTTTTCACCTGACAGATTCTCATTAAAATGTCACCTAACTCTGCTGTCTGTGACTGAAGAGCCTGTCGTTGCACGCTGTCTGAAGTAAGACAGGTCTTCACCTGTGACCGTGCCAGCTGTTATCGCTGTGAGCCAGGTGCAACACTCTGGAGAACTGAACATTGTCGCGAATACTCTGGCAACTTGAACGTTGCTGTAAGCCCACGGCAAGTCTCGCGTCCAGCGGTTGAACGTTGCTTTACGATTCAGATGGTTTCCCTTGTCTGGCTTGACTCAGTAAATGTCAACATCATTAGCCTTGTTAGCTCCTCCTGCACTCTTATACGTTATGTAGATATACATTTACGTATCTGTTTCTTTCTTTCGTCTCGTGTTTAAACCTGCGCGTAAGTTTGGCTCCCGGGGGAACTCATTATGCCATTTTTGTCTTACTGCGCTGGCATCCAGCACACGATTCACGAATGATCACGGCGAAAGTAATGAGGAAAACCGGAATAAAACAATTTTTAAAAGTCTATTAACCAATGTGCCGCACATCTCACTCCTGGCTTCACTGCGTTGGATGGAGAAAGCTTCATAATCAATTAACATTTCTCTCATCAGTGGTATTTTTCTAATACGATCTTGTATGCCTGCAAATGCTACAGGACGACATTTTATGGAATGTAATGGACTTGTATTTTTATTTTTTCAGTCTGTGTGTGAATGCAGAGCACATCATTTCACCAGACAGCAGATTATGAAGATAAATCAGCTTCCAGTAAATAAATAAATCATCTTTACATGCGAGAGAGGAGAATGATTCAGCGTCAGGGGCCGAGTTTCAACGAGGGACGAGGGATGCTTAGCGACCACAGGGGTAATTCAAATGGCTACTTAATCGGGTTGAACGTAGGCTTGTGATTTGGGAGGTAGCAGGTTTAATGGCTGATGCCATTCAACTCCTAGAATTGCTGAGTGTTTTCTTCATGAGTGTAAATGGAAGGTTACTACATTCCACTCCGAGGCTTGGTGGTGGGGGGGTATTCTGGTAAGGTTAATGGCAGGGGTGTCATAGTGGGATGTTGTTTTGACTCACCCCTTAATTGTTTAATCTGGGCCATTGTTTTGATTAGAAATGACCTATGGTGGTGTTTTCAGTCGCTAATTATTGTGAAGTAGCTTGAAAACCAGCAGACCACGTGGTCTGTGAGGACTGGTAAAAAACAAAGCATAAGGTTCAATTCGGCGATAGAATTCATTTGTGTTCTGGCAGAACTTTCGGGTTTTACATCGGCCCCACCAAGAAAAGCGATCGCCTCACTACCTGTGGTTTTTAATCTCATTCAGGGGTGTTTGCAAATACGCGATGCCAGTACAATCATTGCAAAGGTAATACATGCGGGCTGAGCACGGCGCGGGGGAAAGTCGATCCGGCTCGTTTGATAATAAAGAGAGTGCTTCACTGTGCCTCTAAAATGTGCACCTTAAACAGATACGCTGAACAGTACATTTAAACTCGCACGAGAATAGGGCAGACGTTCAGGGACAATGAAAGCAATATGTTACAATTTTTTTTTTAAACCTTCATATAAGATGTACCTTCATTCTTCATTAATTATTTCACAGAGCTTAAAAGTTAAGTTGTCAACAAAACTCAAGCTGATCATATTTGGTGGGGATTAAAATACACTGTAAATGCTTGATGCAGTGGTTTTCAGCCCAGCTCCTGTGGACCTAACTTATTTTCCCTAGCTATTCATTAATTAGGTGTGATTGAGCTGTCAAATAATCTCATACCAATTCTGTTGGTCTTTAAAAAAAAAAATATGTATCTGCATGTCTGTTGTGGGCGGCACAGTGGCACGGTAGTTAGCACTACTGCCTCACAGTGCCAGGGGTCCTGGGTGCGAGTCCTGGCTTGGGGTGCTGGTCTGTGTGGTGTTTGCAAGCTCTCCCTGTTTCCATGTGGGTTTCCTCCAGGCCCTCCGGTTTCCTCCCACTGTCCAAAGACTTGTGGGTTAGGTTCATTGGCTGTGCTAAATTGCCCTGTAGGTGTGGATGTGTGTGTTGCCTAGCGATGGCCTGGCGTCCCATCCTGGGTGTATCCCTGCCTTGCTGCCTGTGCCTATGCCTGCCGGGATCGGTGGTATCACGGACAGTATCATTGTAAACAGATGAACAATTGTTGAGAATTTAAAAAAAAAATATAATTTATTATTGGTTGCTAGTTTGGAACTATGCAACTATTCCTCACGGACAACAAATACTGGATACACAGGTTTGATTTATTGATTGATTATCTGAATTAGGGTGCCGGGAATGGCATCCGTCCCCATTAACTTGAGCATTAACATACATTCTTTCAGAATCAAGTCTTAAAGTGTTTATCTTTTTATCACAATAAAATGACATTACATAAAACAGTGCATCCCTATCACATTTAAGCGATTAGGCCAAAGCGAGACTGACATTCAGTTTCATCTAAGAGGCAGGTGGGGGCAAAATCCACCTTTCTGTTACCTCCATCTTAGGCTGCCCACACTCCACCAGAATGCCAATGTGGTTGCGCATTGAACACGTTTGCTAATCAGCTTTATATGCTTTAGAATGTGTTATGATCGCATCTCCCCTTTGTGAACTGCGGTCTTTAGCATCAGTCACCTGGCTGGATGTGTACAGAGAGCGGCCTGTGAGCATTTGTTCCGCCCATCTGTCACACAAGCATCACCGTTAGAGTACAGCACTAACTAAAAAAAAACACATTTTTCAACTTCCCACACAATCTGTCTCCACATAACACTCTGACACCCTTCATTTCCATAGCTCACTCCTGGTTCCACCACAGCGCCGTCCCTATCCTGGGTTTTTTTCCCCAGCTGGTAATGCGCTTTCTCTCTTGACAACAAACACAGAAGACTGCGGTCGCACAGCGCTCTTAAGTAAGCCTTGAAGAAGGAAAGCGCAACCTAGCATCGGTGTGCAATTTGTTTTCTATTTTGTGTCTACTAGTTTAAGGCCACAATTACTAAATGTAAAGGCAAAATATACAGGGTTTTTATTTTAAATAGGTTACTGCAATTGCAAAACAAAGTCATCAGTCACAGCAGTCTCACTGAATATCATAACGACAGGAAACAATTTTGGAGAAAAACCCAGCTTGTGAGGCACGCTGTCGAATTGTCCTGAGGTGAAATTGTTTGATCCAGTAAAAAGTGAAAATTATGGCTTTGACATTTGTGATTATTCTTTATTTATTTTTTTTATTTTACTTGTGGTCATTTCCTAAAAGGAAACCGAAGTCTATTGAGTTCCACACTGTTCCAGACAATTTTATAATTGTGGGTTTCCTGTCCATTACCATAGATAATTACCACTACATTAACAAGCATTAATGTATTCATCTCTGTGTTAAAAGCACAGAGAGAGAGAGAGAAAAAAACTCCATTCCCTTCACAATCCTTACATTAACAGCGATATTCAAGTGGAAGCACTGTCTGGGGAAATGGAAACAGATTTTGAGATGTCAAGTGATTATATTTTAAAATAAGAACTTCACTGTCAACGCCTTAACGTGGAACTTTCGTGCTCAATGCCCACATCATTTTGTTGGAAATACTGACCAAGGTGGTGACATAACTAGTCCCTGCCTTTTGTTATGTGTCAGCCAGGAATTTAATGAAGAATATTAGCACCAGTATTGTTTTCACTAGGTCCCTACGGTTGATGCAAATGGCCCCAACAATGTGTCCTCTGCGATGAGCAGGTTACCCGCACACATCCTGCCTCGCATACATCAGGCAAATGACCAACTCTGTGGTCAAACTTTAGCCTTGTGTTACAAGGAAATGGATGTGCTTGCGGTTTCTGCCAACGCATTGTGTCTGCCTCGTTGTTTCAGCAGAAACTCTGAGTTTTACATGGAAGGGGGGAAAAAGGACTGAGCCAATACGTCTTGCAAATTGAATTTTAACCCCCCTGTAAATGACATCTAAAAAGCAGACTGGGAAATAAAACTGGCTCTCATCTCAAATCCACTGATGGCCTCTGGTATTACCTGAAATGGGCAGGGGAAGATTAACTAAACAGGCCAGATAAGCCTGAGACTGTATCAAGTTTCAGAGTTTTATTTATCACATACACATAGCAGATGCTCTTAAGGGTGTATCCAAGGGCTTCGTGCCTCAGCTCCTGAACAATGCAGTACAATATATAACGTAAGTATAATATTTTGGCTACATAATGCTGTACACTAAACACTGAATTAATGTAATACTGACATTATATATATATATATATAATACTGACATACTCCCCTTGTTAGTCAGCTTATAACCATATTTAGTTTTTATTCTTGATTGTTATTCCTCCCCCTCTCCCCGGCATGGGAGAGATAAGCTGTGGCCAATCCGAACAGGGGTATCATCTCCGGTGTAGTCCTGGCAGCAAGAACAAAACCACCTGTGGTGCACTGTTGGCTATCCCTCCAACCATCCACAAAGTACAGAGGTACTACAAAACTATCCACTCAGCTCCTCACTGTTTACTGCATTCAGGTTTAGTCTTTATGGGTCCGCGCTTATGTCATTTTCTCTCGACTGCCTCTGGGGTTCAGGGAACAACTTTCCCGTTTTTCCTGTTTAGCACTGGGTTTTCTGGATTTTTGACTCGCTCTGGAAAATGCTGCGCTATAATGAAGCGTGGATGTGAAAGTGTGGGTATGTTGTCTGTAAGTGTTAGTGGAGTAAGACTGTGTGTGTGCACGGTACAGCAGCGTGGACGTGAACGTGTGGGTATGTTGTCTGTAAGTGTTAGTGAAGTAAGACTGTGTGTGTGCACGGTACAGCAGCATGGATGTGAACGTGTGGGTACATTTTCTGTAAGTGTGAGAGTAAGTACGAGTGAAGAAAGACTGCGTTTGTTCACAGTACAGCAGCGTGGATGTGAATGTGTTGGAATTTCTGTGTGGTTACAGAATGGTAATGTCCTATGGTACAGAGTACCGAGCTATAATCGATAAACAGCGTTCACATATAGGTTTTCCTCTAGTCAAATTAGGTTAAGGCGGTGTGCAGGTGTGCAGGCAGACTACAGAGCTGCAGGCTCTGTTTAGTCCATGTAGGCACACTTCAGAGCCCCTGATTGATCCATAAGCAGCTGTGCCAAAACAGTGCTATTAATAGAAAGTGTGGCTTCCCGAGTCCGTTAGTATTAAAACGAATGGTGTCTAACTAACTTAACCTTTTCTTGTTGCAACTTCACGTCAATCATTGAACACTTGAACCAAATCAATTGAGCCTACTGCAATGGTTGTTACTGTAAATGAAAGAATTTCACACTTTGGGACCAGAGGCCGAAATACCTAGCAGTGGCCACCGAGAGAAATCTTAATCCGAAAGAAGGTTTAAAATGTTTTTGAGACCTCCATGCAGTTTTTCTCATTTCAAGGATGAAGCACAATAACAGGTCAGGGGATTTTTTATTCCGTTCCAGTCACCAAGAAGAACCAACCCCCCCCCCCCATCTCCAGGTAGACCATCTCACTCTGAGATGTAAAGGAGCTGATGTGGGAAATGACGTCTTGCCTTCTGACTCAGGGAAACGGATGAGTCAGTAACACTGCATTTCAGGGCTGGCACTCATGGTAACAGAGGCGATGTACCAGAAACCTCATCCTCTTTCACCAACCCCAACGGCTGGTGAACCCAGTTTAATCTTTTGTCAGATTCAGGAAATTTCTGCTCTCCAGCTTTATAAAATAAATCTGGACCATCACGACAGAATTTGTTCTGCATTGACTGGTTAGATAACAGAAAACTGCTGCTCACATTATAACGCTAGGAGTTTTATTTAATAATTAACAGATTAATTTAACTGTGTGGCTAATAAGACAATAACGTTCTAGTACCTGGCTAACTTCAGTCAATTAGTGTGATTAACACTAATTGTAAATGCAGAGTGCTACATATAGCGAAGGTTAATCCCTGTTAATGCTTTATTTAAAGCTAGCTTTATCCAATCCAGGAATACTGCCAGTTTACCAACATTAGGTTACCCATTTTTATAAATACCATGCTTGCTATCTCTGAAGTTGTTAGCTGGCTAGAATAAAAAATAAATACCATTGTCCGTCTTCAAGTATGTTTTCTTTGTGTATTTGCATATACAATACATATATACAATATACATATACAAAATATACCGCAAATTATTGTATGTGATAATAAATATAACAAGTTTAGTTCTTTGGGTGTCAGTCAGCTGAATTAAAAATGGTCAGGGAGGGAGCTTTAGGCCCAGAAGTTTATTTAATAGCAAAGGCCTTAGCCACAGAAATTGCATGGAATTATATTAATAAATGCACCCTCACCACCTGACGAGCCCTCCTTCCTCATTGTTGAATACACATCCACTATATGTCGCCGCATTATTTTTAAACAGAGGGGGCACGGTCATGGCTGTGGGGAGTGAGGAGGGAAGCTCACTGTGTCAAAGTTTGGGTACCCCTGATCTTTGGCATTCTATAATTTCACGTTAAAATTACACATACGACGCCCAGGACGCTCCGTGTTGGAATCAGCCAACTCCAGCAGCCCATTTAGCACACACATCATGCATGCACGCACTCGATTCTTTGCGGAATACAAAGAAAGCAAACAGCCCGAGAAGCGGTGGGCTGAGCCCCGCCAGTCCATCAAAGGTTTGGGAGCTGAAGCATGGCGCGATTAAAGCCCGGTGCTGATTTCATTTCATTTGGGTTGCTTCCTTTGCAGGGAAAAAAAAGCCATTGAGTAGGAAAACCAGAGCGTGCTGCAGTGTGGTCCAGCGTTGGCGGTGATTTCCCCGTCAAGAGAACGCGAGTCATTATATTTCTGGAAATTGGGAACAAAAATTTGCTACTGCAAACAACTTGAATAAAGTGTTTTTCTTTCTTTCTTTTTTTTCCGTTTATCCCTCCAGAGAAGCGGAGGGCCTTATACACAATTTCAATAAAGACCAAGGCTCTATAATTATAGTGGGAGATTTAAATATAACTCAAGTACGACAAAGGCTGGGATGGGCAAGGGAGGCAGAGCCATCTGCATAGTAGGGTTAGAAGATATTAAGATATTAAAAAAATAAAAAGAAGCTTATTACCAAGTATTTCATTAGTAAATCTTAGAAGATAGAGAGGTCCAGTATCGTCTAACATATCACTCAATGTGAACATTGCACCCAGAGGGCACAAGAAACGTAGTGCAGCTTAGTAAAGCAACAATGAAGTGAAGAGATATTTTAATATATTTTAAAGGGGGCAAGTTCAATTCAACAGATTGCCAAGACATTTTTTTGGAGAATTAAGCCAGATGAGAATTGCGTGCTGCGAGTTTAGAAGCCCAGAAGTAAAATAGAAAGTTTGGGGGAATGGGACTAGAGCCAACCTAGACTGGAGTTTGGGTCCGATGCCAATTCCATTTTTTGTCAGTGCTCACACTCAAAGGAGCTGAACATGCTTCGTTATTCTGGTCCTGTCACTCAAGCAGTGTCAGATCGTAGTTCAGAAAACACAACTAACTGACCTTCACATCTTCACCCTCTAAACATGCCTATGAGAAAAAAATTTAAACGAGGGATTTAAAATTGGTTTTCCAGTTTTAGGGTCAAGCAAGAACAAACCACTTCAACAACAAAATTGCTTGAATTACCAGCATTTGGAATAAACTTTGTGGATGGATATATTGGCTAGCCATGTACTTAATTTATTTTCAGTGTGCTTAGTTTTTTCTCACTGATGGCTTAAAGAGACAAAGCTATTTCATGTTTATGATTAGGAAATTAGGAATGAAAAATGCTCTGTCACTACGTGCAACAAGTGCAACAAATAAATAGTAATTCAAATTCTTTTTAATGTCCCACTTCATTGATGCTTCACTACCAGATCTGTTAGCAAACAGCAAATTGGAAGGACTTCCTACTCTCTGACCTCTTATCTGGTTTGATCAGCAGACCAGTGCAAGTATTTCAAACTTCAAAGGAGCCCCTCTTCAGGAACCAGTCACCTTGACTTTTAAGAGTTGAAAGCATTTGCGTTTGTGCAAACTACATTGCATGCCATTTAAAACAACCATCTCTTAAGAACTATATCTTCTTAAGAGAACTAAATATATATAGATATAAATTTATATACAATACACAATACACAATTTTCAAAATGTAGATAT
>JAOYSI010068527.1:0-10529 GCA_025775065.1 Hiodon alosoides
TGTGTGTGTGTATTATATGTGCTTGTAACAAGATTATCCTATAAACGTTAGAAAACCGCAATTACTACATTGTACCCATAGGTGGCAGTGTTTAATAGTTTTAATATCTGGCTGGATTTCCGATATTGCAGTTATTGCGTACTGGTTTTAGAATTGTATGTATGACATGAACTGCCGATTATTTAGTTTTTTTTAAAAGTTATGGCTTTCAAAAAAGTCATTTATGATAGTTTCTTTTTCATGTTATAATGTTCAACATATCAACTTTTTTTCCTAAGATGCCCTTTCAGTAATTACCCATAGAGTCTGAAATAGGAAACATCTGTA
Source organism: Hiodon alosoides (assembly GCA_025775065.1). Taxonomy (NCBI): domain Eukaryota; kingdom Metazoa; phylum Chordata; class Actinopteri; order Hiodontiformes; family Hiodontidae; genus Hiodon; species Hiodon alosoides. The sequence goes on from JAOYSI010068527.1 coordinate 328, forward strand.
TGTATTTTTAAAGGTTTTTTTTTCGGGGAAAAAAAAATACACTTAACTGTTACATAGTGAAGCAAGATATCTCTACGGTGCATTTGAATTTAATTGAATCGTGTATAATTGTATTTCTTTTGGTAATACTATTAGGAAAGTACATTTAATTAAATAAAACGGGTTATTATGGTTTTAGCATAATTTACCTAACACATGATAAATCAGTCCTGTTTTTGTCTCACTTGGTTGTTATAGTTATGCATGTAATATGTCATACAAAGAAAGACGTTGCTGAAGGACAGCAAAGTACAATTAGGTTGCTTAGTTACTTTTGAAAGCAGTATGCCAAAACGAGAATTAAAAAAAAAAACTTTCCTTTAAGATAATTACTTCTCGAAAATATGTTTATTTTTATTTTTTATTAACATCGATAATACGGGAAAGGTGACAAAATAACGCAGTTATGTGAAGTATAATGCAGATCCTTTTGGTGTAAGCATTTTTGATCTCGTGTTTTAATGCCACATCCAATTATTAATATCATGCCTTGCATAGATATCATACGTCGGTAACGTTTTGATAGTTTGAATGTATTTGGACGTATCCGAAATTGTTCTCAATACTTCACTTACAAATCTCAATGCATTTTTGATTATAAGGGAATAGCCTACCGAAGTGGGAGACATCGAACATGAACATTGTTTGGATCGATTGGACCAGGTGACTGATCCCTGCGCAAACAATTCTTTACATTTTATTGTGCGCTGCGTTTCTACGAGAGTGGCACATATGCTGGAAACACTAAGAGAACTGGCGATCAATCACTTCTCTCATTTAATATATTTATGAAAATATCGAACGAGAAAAGCAGTGAGTCTCTCGGATTCGATGAAATGTCTCGCTGACAAAACCGATGAATGTATTTTGATGTTACCGAAGAGGCTCAAATATAGCGCAACATAGAAAATCGAAGACTAATCGCATCTGTATTCTATCATTTGTTGAATCTACTTGTAAACTCTTTAATTACAAAACCTGTCAAGAAAAGCCATTGAAGAGGCGCCTGTACCGAAACAGTTAACGCTTGCGACATGCAAATGAGCCAATATGCCCGGAGAATACAGAGGGTTGGGTTTAAACGATGTGGTCCGCGAGTAGTACTGTACCAGTCTTGTACGAATGCTTTGGAGACGAATGAACGTGCGTGAGAGAGAATGAGCGTGTGTAAATTTCTGCGTCGAGGTTGCTACCTAAACACAAGAGCGGGCGATGTCACGTCACATTAAAAGCACTATCGGAGGACACTGCAGCCTAAACTGAAGGAATGCTCTGTGTCACGGTACGATCTTCTAAATGAACGTTTTAAAGTGCTAGCTGGTTAAACGTTAGCAGGTAACACGCTGAATAACTATCATTTATCAATAACTCTAGCCATTGGAGACAAGTAGACGTGCGGGACCCTGTATTGGTTGGTTGGATCTGTATGAATGAAAAGCGGCTCGGCGTTCTCAGTATTTCCAGCTTTTGAAGGAATACTATAAAGCCGGAGCGTCGGTAAACCACCTTGCATCTGACTTTCATATTGTGGGACCGGAGCATTTGGATGTGGATATAATCAAAATCTGAAGAAAAAACAGAGTGTATACAGTTGTCTGATCGACGTACAATTAAAACAGCCCTATTCGGCACAGAAAGGTGAGTGGGGACTATTATATATGTATATTAATGACCAGATAAGAGCTACTTTCGGTGTACCGAATTTTGGATACGGATGCAAATTAATACGGATGCTACCTACATGTACATTATTGTAACTCTCTGCTCGAGCAACTGTCGCTGTAATTCCATGGTGCTTCGGTAATTTACTGACAACAGGAGAAGTAATTTTGTATGAAGTGCAATTCGAAAAATCGTTTAAATATAATCTTCATTTTATGTCAATTTGCTTATAAGAATAAAAATAAACGTCCCATTTTACTAAAACGATGCCTTGCTTATACGCACCCTGTTAAAATGCGTTTTTTGTTTAATTTATGACAGCATTCCTAGACTTTGTTTCGCTTATTTTAAAAATAAATGTAGTTTGGGTGTTTGCGTTCCGAATGACATGGTTCTTGGATATGGTGGTTGCATTTTGAAGAGCAAACCATATGCTACGAACTATGACAGTCAAACATTGTTTTATTAGTGTGAGATTGGTGTGGTCCATGATTGGTCACACATAAATGCGCAATGGTGAGAGAACTATCAGGTACATCAGAAAAAAATGTTCCCTCTTACTGCACCCTGTAGCTTACCTGGTTGTGATTTCATTGTTCTGGCTTGCTGTCTAACCGACTGAATGAATTAGGAACTCTACCGACAAATATGCGTCTGTGTTATTCATTGGAGATTTAATTATTAAATGTTGAATATTTTTAATTATCTCAATTTTCACAAAGTACTTTAAGGCATATGTATAAGCAGTTGTATATCTGGATCCATATATCTATGTGTGTGTTGAGTGGGTCACTATCACTAACTCTATCACTATTCTTTTTACTCTGAAGTATTTTCGCTGTCCGTCCTGCACACCTCCTCCAGCAGGTACAAATTGCGTCTGGTCTCATTGCATTGTGCTGTACAATATGGATTGCGTCTCTTCCGCCACTCTTAAAGTTTCGGATGAGGGATCTGATGTATAGTTGCCAGGTGGACATAACTCACGAGCTCCAGTCTTTTCTCAGACTGCTCATCTGTCGTGCCACTGAACTGGCAGATGCCCTCGCACGCCAGCGTTTTTCTTTTCCTACAATGAGCTCTCAGACAACTGTGCCTGCCCCGACGTTGACTCTATAGAAAACAAAACCCCGTTTTAGGAAGTAAATTGCTTGGCATTTGCATTAAAATAACTTCAATCTACTCTGAATGGAGGAGTGCGTTTTAACAGCACTGGCCTTTACAATCAAATGCCGTTTCTTTGTAGTTAGCTCATTTTCCTATATACATCAAGTGTGACCTCATGTCATCAATAACCAGCCTCAAAGCCAAACAGCGTTTTGACCCATGAGAGCCTGGAAGAACATTTGCCTCTGGTTTCATCATCTCCCTTTAACATATACCGATGGGCACCAGACTAATGAGAAAAGGAATATCTACATATAAACAACGTGTTAAAATCATTCCGAACTCGCAGTAAAATAAATTGTGCATTCCTGCTGCCATAGCTTAAGTTTGTGCAATGCGAGGCGTCTCATTCCTAGCAAAGCACAGCCATGGAAACCGAGCTTGAAACAAAGTTTGTCCTCTCCAATAACAAGCTGATTGAGAGTTAAACAGGCAGATTCATTACCGGACATCCCCCTCCCCCCCCCACGAATCCGCAAGGTTTTTCTCTAAACGCTTGTCCACCTGACACGGGCGGATGAGAAGTAAAGTAAAGAGCTGAGCTTTTCCTCCTACCCTAATCGCTTACTGCCGATCGAAGCCGTCTGTAGTCAGGCATTCACAGTTGGTATCAATGCTCCACTCTGCTTAATGTATTACTTTTAATCTCTGTGTCTTGGGGGGGGGGGGGGGAATGTTTCAACATCACAGACTGTTTAATCAATAAGGTTAAACACTCAGTGAGGTCAAAGCTGAAAGCATTCTCCCCGCTAGGATCCTCCAGCATCAAACTCCCGTAAGATCTGGACGCGGTAGATTTGTCCCCCACGGGGGTTAAGGGGGATTTTCACCTGTTCTGTGGGAAGCCCGGGGACCCTTGCCTTTCCTTATCGCGTGGAACAGTGACGCTGGACTTTACCCTGTGGTCCGCCCTGACTCTAAAACAGGCTTTATCTCACTCAGCCCCCATCTCTCGCTATTGATTGGCTTATGTCAGTTCAGTCCATTAACTGTTTCCTGATGGGTAATTGGGCAGCATTATGTGCTTAAGGATGGTTTGTTAGCTTTTTAAACTTTCAATTGCATGCCTTTTTTTGGGGGGGGAAAGCTATGTTAATGAGTCTTAATGGAAGATGGTTAAGCGGCAAATAAACCGGGCTTCTCTTACATTCATATAAAGCAACACATTCAGGATGCAGTTAGAATTTACTGTTTAGTTGAAGCTTTTGACTGAAGCTTTTATCCAAAGCGACTAACAATTTCTACATTCATCCACTTGTTTACTGAAGCAATTCAGTAAAAAGTACCTTTCTCAAGATACAACAGTTAGAGAGGATAGGTGCTGGGCCGGGTAAAATTCCAACAGCAATTGCCATTCAGTTCAGTGACTTGAGCAAAAGAAAGGCCAAGACATGACAGCTGAGGTTCTTGCACTTAATGGTTTCCCCATTCCCTCCCACACGCACATTTTGTACATTTCTTTTGCCCGTTGGAGCTGCTGAATGCTACTGTACGGTCGAGATGACTGCAAGGATGAACTTGTCCATAAGGGGGCATGGTTGTGCACACCCCCCCCCCCCACCCCCCTCCCCAGCCTTCTAATATCAATGACCATTGCACACGGCTCATATGCGCCCCCTACCCGTGTGTCGATAACGCAGGCCGCAGCGGCCCGCCCTGACACCATTTGGCCCGCGGAGGCAGGGGCTTGACGGACGGTGGAGTTAGCAACGCGCCACTCATCAACACGCGTTGCGCCCATTGCACGGCGCCACCGCGCCCCCCTGCTCCCGGCAACAGCCCGGCTTGGCCCTGTTCAGCCTGAGAGATTCTGACAAGTCGCTATGCATGCAGGCAGAATCCTTGACCTATTTTTTGAACGAGTGAACGGTACGAATGCCTTCCGTGGCTCTGCGTTCTGCAGCGAGCAACACCAGCCTCTCTCCCCACGCCCTCATGCCTGCCAGGGTCCTGCGTGTTCACTCTCTCATCCCTCGCAGATATAGGTCTCCCTTCTCCCTCTCTTCCCGAATGTGCAAGCCTCGCTCGTTTGCTTTAACGCAGTCGCCTCCTCCTCCTCCTCCTCCTCAGTTTGTGGGCTGTTTATCGGAACCTCCCGAAGGTCCAGCCGTCACAACACAGATCTCTATCTCCCGGACCCAGACACGCGCCAGTCCGCGCAACGTTAGCGTCTGCTCGGGAGTATGTGTGCGTCTTTGCGCTGTGGTTTACGGTAGAGGGAACGAGGGGAGGGGTGGGGGCGGGGGGTCAAATCACCAACCAGGGCAAGTTTTCGCTGGGAAAAGGTTTGCCACTCGCAGCTGGAGGCAGATCAGCTGGCCCGTTCCTCAGTACGCTAACGCTCTCCACAGCCTCTCGCACCTCGATAGGCTCTGAGTGCCTACCCGTGATGGGTGTGTTTGACGAGCACCTTAATTAGGATGCGGTTTAGGCTGTGCACAGTTATCCCCCGAAAAGGGTGCCAGCGCGTATATTCACTATTGTGTTTAAATAACTCCAGGCCGTGGTGGAAATCATTCACAAATGTCCCGTAACGCAGGAACCAGATCGCTAGTCAGCTCTCCACGGGATTCGCCAGTCATGTCTGTTTCCACCGATCAGACATGCAGATCTCCAATGCGCAGTCACACTTTTTAAAATGAATTGTCAGGAAGGTTTTCGTTATTTGGTTTCAGATTCCTGTACGCTGGCTGGAACAACCGTTTCTGTGGCCTCACACTCACTCTCACTGCCTCGAGTGGCCGGCCACGTTGTCGGTTGGTTAGAGTCACTAACTGAATCGTTGAGGCCATTTGGATTGATGGCTGCAGGCTGCTGCGTTGTCGAATAGAGTCTGTCTCTGAATGAGCAACACAGCGCAGGAGGCGAAAATCAATTCTCCTGTTCTGAATTACATTTTCCAATATATCACCCAGATGCGCCACTGGACTGCCCGGCAAGCCTGCAGAGTCTGTAGCCTTTAAGGCAACCTGGAAAGCAAGTCCGTGCAATGCTGCGGTAATGTCACGGCAACGGTACGCGTCCGTCCGGGCTTTGCCTTCCCGCTGTGGGACGGGTGTTTTTTTTATTTCCCGGTTTGCTATGGGCTGGCCCTTGTCGAGAACTGCTGGGGTGCCGGCGCTGGGCCTTCCCAGACAGGACTGCCCCTGCAGGCTCCAGACAGTCTCGGACGCTCCCTCTGCTCGGTTTCGCTCCTCCTCCGCTCCACCTGCCGAAGCACTGGCAGAGGGGCGGACAGGGGGAATGAATGGGTGATGATGTGCAGAGTTAGCGCGTCTGACTCGTGTTTCGGGTGACGTTCCCGCGACGTTTTGCGCAACGTTATCCGTGGCTGGCTCCGAGAGCGCTTAGCGGTGGGCAGTCATTCCAGCAAGCCTCTCGGGACACAGGCAGACTTCATTAGGACTTGAATCCCTCTGCCTGTCCCTTCCTCTGTCCCTCCCCGCACCCGCCCCGCTCCGGCTGCCCCTCCACCAAACCTTTTTTCTAAAATCAGATCTTCCTAAGCTCTTCACTCCACACCAGCACTAACCAAATTACTCCAGTGTTTGCCCCAGTGATAGGAACAGCGGCCTCGGGACCAGAGTCGCTGTAAAAACAAGTGGTGCTGGACGTGAACTCACTGTGGCTTCAAGTCCAGAGGTTTGACTGGGAGCAGGGAGGCGGGGCGGCTTGTGTACTTTTCAAATAGAGGCGTAAATGTTTAAGTATCGACTTCGAAACAACACCTCGGTATTATGGTCCTTTCTGTCTAGAACAAACCATGCAGACCCATTTCTGCCATTAGCCCCGAAGAGTGATTTTCTGAAGCTGTTCCCCAGACTGCAGAACAGACTGACTAATGAAGTCAGAAAAAAGTTTCGCTATAGAATGCCTTGAATTATTTCAGTTTTGGAGGGGGGGGCTGACATGTATCATTTTCTCCTGCGTTTGTTTTTTTAACACTCCAGACTCAGTTAACCCCGGCAGCGCCAATAATCGATTAGCCCGTGTCATGGGAGGATGCGTGTTATTGTTTCGGTCTGGAAGTCAGCAGTAAGTGTGAAACAAAAGGGGAGTGGATGGGGGGGTCTGCACAAAGACACAGGGGCAGCTGTGTGCGACATGGGGGGGGCAGCGTGGCGTCACATGATAGGAGTCATGCGGCGGTCCGGGACACAGCGCCCCCCGGTGACGGGAGATGCCTGGACCGTCTGCCGTCGCCATGGTTACCACGGGGGGGGGGGGAAGGCTCGGGCTTGTCTGGTGTTCTCGCGGGAGAGAAATTGCCCAGGCCAACGACAGTTATCTGGTTAGCGAGACAAGGCCTTGCAATCACGGAAAAAATTGTGATTTTATTACTGACCAGTGATATTTTTCTATTTTTCTGTTCATTACTCCAATACCGAAAAGCAGAAAGGAAATATAAGGTTGGGAAATTACGCTGAAAATACTCAGAGTGCACTGGAATCTGCCAGCTGGTCTTCTCTGCTTATCTGTTATTACCTAAAGAGAGAATGGCCGTCCCTCTGACTGACGCAGTGCCTCCCTGTTTCCTGATGAGTGTTCAGGGTGAGTGTACAGGGTGAGTGTTCAGGGTGAGCACACGGACGTGTACGCACCTGCATGCCATCCGTCAGCCCCGTTACCGTTCTCCGGTCAGCCGCGGCCTTATCTGTTATTACCTAAAGAGAGAATGGCCGTCCCTCTGACTGACGCAGCGCCTCCCTGTTTCCTGATGAGTGTTCAGGGTGAGTGTTCAGGGTGAGCACACGGACGTGTACGCACCTGCATGCCAACCGTCAGCTCCGTTACCGTTCTCCGGTCAGCCGCGGCCTTATCTGCACTGATAGCCCCCCTTTGCCTTCGCTAGCCAGTGGCCCTGACACATGCAGGTACGTTCGGCTGAGAAAAGACGGGAGATAAGGGCGCAAATTCTTTCCCGTGCTGTGATGGCAAATACTTCAAATGAAAGAAAAAACCCGAACAACCGTCCCCGTGCCCTTGATAAACAGTTTTCACGGCACAAGACCAAAACAAATCGAACCCGAGTCATGATGAAAAGCCTCGAGGAAAGCACTCTGAGCCAATTCCCCCTCTGAAAATCCAGTGCGAGCCCTCGTCGGGAGGAGGGGGGAAACGGCCGTCCCTAATATTGTGGGTGAGTCGGATCTGAAACACTCCCCTCGTGGACGTGTCTCTCCCGTGTCTCTCCCGCCTCACCCCAGACCCTGTTTGCGTCGGGCCCAGACCCTGGCCCCGTTTTGCGTCGGGCCCAGACCCTGGCCCCGTTTGCGTCGGGCCCAGACCCAGGCCCCGTTTGCGTCGGGCCCAGACCCAGGCCCCGTTTTGTGTCGGGCCCAGACCCTGGCCCCGTTTGCGTCGGGCCCAGACCCTGGCCCCGTTGGCGTCGGCCCAGACTTGTGGGTTAAACAAAGTGAATGAACTGTCAGGGGGAGTCACAGTGTTTTGTTTTGTTTTTTAATGCCGCTACGCCATTCAACCCCATACACAAAGACATATAGAACAATCAAAGACTGGACTTCCTTCCCCAAAAGCTCCTTCAAGTGCCTTTGTCCTGAAAGAGTGCGAGAGAGCGCTTTTTCTCCTGTAATGCTGGACTTCAGTAATAACTAACGAGCAGAAATCCCTGTGGGGCCCGCTCTTGAGGGCCCAGTAAGCTGTGGTAATCATAGATTGTTTCCTCTGGCTTCGAGGAAGCGCTTTTTGCGTCCCTTCATCAGGAATACTGTACCATTGTGGCGTGCACAATAAATGTTGTATTTTCTGGGGACGCGTGAGCTTGCTCACGTCCTATGGAGTTTTCACCAGAAAATGACCATTGTAATAAACGATGAAGCTGACAGTATATTTTTATCGTTTTTAAAAGCGTTGTTGACATCTTTGTACTGTATTAGCCAAATAATATCAAGATACCGACTTCACGTTCCACTGGATTTGAATCGGTTTATAATTATTTTTATTTGTTTTAGTAGCCTTGTAGTCTAACACTAAAGGGATGTGTGCATTGTGGTATATCGATCTGAAGATTATTTGTCCTTGAAATATGATCTTCGACAGCAACAACTCCCATCTGCCTTGCATGTTTGTGGCAAAAACGAACGCACGTGCATAATGATCAAATGGTGACACAGAGATATAATTCACAGATGAACGGCAATGTAGGTCAACAGCGCCTCTGTTCTTTAACGTTTAAGGGGAATGACGAGTGAATTGGGGTATCTAAGACAATTATCTGGAGGGTGACAGCACAAGGCGGCTTGCAGCTGAGGACTGGAGATCCCTGTGTTGTCCGCAGAGATGTTGATTAAATGTGACTGCTCTGAAGCTGCTGTCTGGAGTGGAGGGGGAGGGGCGCCAGGCAGGTCTATGCTCTAAAAGTAGGAAAGAGTCCCTCGCTGCGTCTTAATCTGGAACCGCAAGGACTGAGGTGGCAACAGCACCTAACGTGCGGAGTGGTGTTCTCTGTGGGACTTGTTTTACTGCAGAGAAGTAAAAAAAGAAAGTCAAAGTGAAACCTGCTCCCATTACCAAGCTCTTCAGGTCACTATGTTCAGCTTTGTTCCCCCCCCGGCGCTAGGCAATGCACTGAACACGTGTTCAGTCTGAAGAGCACGATGTTCAGCGTACAGAACCGCCGCGAACGCTCGGCCGCCTCCATCGCCCGTTTTTTCTGCAACGTCTCCGAGGAATCAGAAACATCCGACGATAGAAGACCTGTGTTCAGCTGCTATTGTGGAGCGCGCCACTAATCAGATCAACAACTGATCAACACTTGTTTTTTTGTTCACATTTCAACCACGCATCTGGGAGCTGATGATCACCCGCTTGCTGCATTTCGCTTCCACCCTTCCAGTTTCCTGTTTATTTAAACAGAGGAACAACCTGGTAAACTGCACCCATCCATCCCTCCCGGCTGCCGTGCCCAGCAGCTCTCTCCGGTCTTCGGTCTGGGCTTCAGGGGAGGTCCACGTCACCTGGGTCCCACCAGATCTTCCAGCCGGGAGATTTCCGGTTTCCCATCCAGCCTCGCGCAGCTGCTGCCACAGCCTCGGGACTTTTCCAGAATTCCCGAATCCAGCTAACTCGGCAATTTTGTCACGGTAGTGGACAGGAACAGGAACCTGCGACGATGGCACATTTGTCTTCTGTAAGTGGCGCATTGTACAGCAGCCAGTCACGTGACGTGATGGCAGTGATTATGTTAAAGGGCAAAGCATGGGTGTACATCGCACTCTTCCCAAACAGCAGGAGAGAACCTAACGGCGAGCCCGGCGGAGCAGTCACAGGAGAGCGGGTTCGGCATGAATGCGTGTGACGCGTTGGCCTTCCTG
>JAOYSI010068538.1:0-22590 GCA_025775065.1 Hiodon alosoides
TTCATGTGTTCAATACTTTTTCCCTGTGTCATTTCACATTATTACACATAACTTAATTTGCTGAGCTCATTTGTTTTCGTTTCTTTGTATGTATGGATTACTTGGGTTGTTACTGAGAAAAATGTTGACTTGTTTAATTCTTATTTCACCTGCTGTATATTCCTGTTTAGGTGTATTATGTTTTGTTATTTAGGTGCATTTTTATTTTATTTTTGGGAAATTGAATGGCAGTGCATGTACAACGCAAGGTTTTGTGTCTCCCTAGATTTTGCCAATTGTAGTTTTTTGTCTGCTACTTTCCCTCAGTACAGCTTTGCAAACATTTTCTACAGCCGACAAGCACTCCTGGACATCGGATCTAAATGTATAGTAAGCATTTTCAGCGATTTACAGCTCCCCCAGGAGATTGCTAAAATACTGAATTCATCTGCACCAACCCCGGCTACGAGAACATTAACAAAGGCCAGGGAAGTGGGGAGAACTTCGGGCTAGGAAACAACAAACCCCTCATCGACTGTCTACCTAGCAGACTGCACACCCAGATGGAGCCTTTATCGTTGCAGGGATTTTGACCACTCCAATCTTAAAACTGTAATTCCACCAAAATGTATCTTGTCCCACTAGAGGAGAAAGTATTTTATACATTGTTTATACAAACATCAAAGAGGCTTACAAAGCCACCCCCTCCCCCACTTGGGCCAGTCTGACCACCTCTCATTGTTCCTACTCATCAAGTACATCCCCCTAATCAAACGTGTGAAACCTTCAGTGAGGAATGTCAAAGTGTTGCCAGAGGGGGCTGATTCTACACTGAAGCACCAGTTCCAGCACATGGATCAGAGCTTGTTTGCCACTCAGGCCACCCGGGATTCCTACAAAGATATCGAACTGTATGCTTCCTCTGTTCTGGATTACATTAACACATGCACCAACAGTGTTACCACCTACAAACAAATATGAATTTCCCCCAACAGAAGCCGTTGATGAACAATGAGGTCCGCCTCCTACTGGAGGCACGCGACGCGGCGGCCTATAGCTCAACTAGGGCTAACCTAAAGAAGGGCATTAGGACATTTTCACAACAACTCTAACCCCAGACGCATGTGGCAGGGCATCCAGGCTGTCACAGACAACAAACCAAGGAACCCAACCCCTACCATCAGCGATGCCTCCCTCCTAGACAAGCTAAACCACTCTACACTCGCTTCGACTGGGAGAACCAGGAACCAGCTATCAAAACTGAGCTCCCTGAAAATGACCAGCCCCTCACACTCCCCACCATCTAGGTGTGCTCTGCACCGTGCAGGGTCAATGCAAATAAGGCTGCTGACCCTGATGGGTTCCATGGCCACGTGCTAGGGGCATGTGCTGGACAGCCGGCCGGGGTTTTCACTGACATTTTCAACCTGTCACTGGCCCAGGCAGTTGTCCCCACATGCTTCAAGACAGCAACCATTGTGCTGGTACCAAAACAGTCTGATGCAACAAGCCTGAATGACTACTGAGCAGTTGCACTCACCCCCATCATCATGAAGTGTTTTGAGAGGCTGGTCCTAGCTCATCTCAAAGCTTGTCTACCACTTGATCTCCACCAGTTTGCTTATCGCCAGAATAGGTCAACAGAAGATGCCATCTCCATGGCATTACACTCTGCTCTGACCCACCTGGAAAATAACAACACCTATGTTCAGGGCTGTTCATTGACTTTCAGTTCAGCATTTGACACTATCATCCCCACCAAGTTGGTCGTTAAACTCTATGACCTGGGCGTCAGCACCTCCCTCTGCAACTGGACCCTGGAATTTCTGACTAACAGACTACAGTCAGTCAGGCTAGGCAACCAAACCTCATCTACCCTGACTGTGTGCTCAGTCCTCTCCTCTACTCTCTCTTCACCCACGACTGTGTGCCTGCCTACGTATCTAACACCATCATCAAGTTTGCAGACGACACCACAGTGTTAGGCCGGATCAGCAACAACGATGAGTCGGGCTACAGGGAGGAGGTTCAGCACCTGGTGGCATGGTGCACCGAAAAATAACCTGGCCCTTAACACCAAAAAGACGTCATTGTTGACTTCAGGAAATCCAAACACTGCACACATACACACACCTATCTACACAAATGGATCTGAGGAGGAGCATTTGACCAGCTTTAAATTCCTGGGAATCTACATATCTGAGGATCTCTCTAGGATTCTCAACACCTCCACCCACGTCAAGAAGGTGCAGTAGTGACTCTATTTTCTAAGAGGTCTGAAGAAAGCACACCTGTCTCCTCAGATCCTGGTCAACTTCTACCGCTGTACCAACTGCTTCAGAGTGTGGTATGGTAACTGCACAGCCTCAGAAGGCCCTGCAACCGGTGGTGAAAACCGCCCAGTACATCATCGGTGCCCAGCTCCCCTTCATTGAGGACATCCAGCAGAAGCGGTGTCTGCGGAGGGCACGCAGCTTCATTAAGGATCCCTTCCACCCCAACCACAAACTATTTGGCCACCTCTCATCTGGGAGACGATACAGAAGTGGCAGAAGCCGCACCCCCCTCAAGCTAGGGGGCAGGTCCTTGAGGGGCGGTACACTCCCTCCCCAGCAATTGCCGGCACAGCTGTCACGCATCGGTCTGATTAGGAAGGGAAAAGAACAAAAGCCAGCTGCTACGAGAAGAACAGGTTGGCGCCAGGGAGGCTACAAACGAAAGCCGAATGTAGGTAGTAAACACCGACGGTAAAGCACTGTGCTCTGTCTTTCATATCTGGCTGGCAACGGGTGAGTGAGACCCCGCAAATTCCCTCGAGCGAGGAGGACGTGATTCTGTTTTTCGGACGTCATTCTTCGTTATTTTATAAATAAAAAACCCTGCTCGTATTCCGAGCTAACCCGAACCTTTTTGTGTGCATTCCTCTCTCGTGCGGCGCGGCCCGTTCGCCCCTTGGTTGTCACACTCCGTAGAATCTGTGCTTATGAATATGTGGCGGGAATTCGCCTCAGTTTGCGTTTACATTAAAAACTTTGTTCGCGTTCTATTGACCAGTCTTACTTTGATTAGCTTCTATCTGAAAAATAAATATTACATTTTTACCTCATTGGAAAGAATACAATCTGTCCTACCTTATATGTAAATTTCAGGAAGGCACCATTTACTACCACACAATCTGAGCTTGAAACGTTCAAAGAATCCAATTCATTTAAATGGTATTTTTACCTATTACTCTTGAACTTCAAATATCAAAAATATATATTTTACGAATGTCACATATAATAGCTTATTGGAAAGAAAACAAATTCATCTTTAATTTAGGATTAGACTAAAATTAAACACAGCAAAGAATTGCATTTAGAGTGTATTTGGTTTAATTAGCTGTTAGCAGATGATAGTTATTAATAAAAGAAAAGAGGGATTTTTACATTTGGAGGATATTGTTTGTTTGAGCCAAACAAAGTCTTCTTTGAATTTTTGACCATATGGACCTTTTTAGGTAACCTGATTTGTGTGTTGTCCTTATTTTGTATGAGAACCTACTTTGGCTACCAACCTTTTGCTCAGGTTTTGACCCTGTTGTAGCTCTGCCCAATAATAAAAGAGGTGTTTCTATAAATAAAATAATGTCTTCTATTGGTAATTTTTGCCCAGGTGTTGTTACAATTGTTATGAAATTGCAAAGCATGTTTTTAATAAAGTTTATAAGAAACTGGATTTAAAAAATTGCTGTGAAAGAACATTCATTTCAAGATTGTTAAAAAAAAATGTTCAAAAGAGATTAGTGCAAAATGGGCTTACCTAGATTCTCCCTCAACAGCCAGGTCAAAAGAGTCTCTATAAGGAATAAAGCTCTCCACTTTCTTCTTCTTCTTGTTCTGTACAGATGATATATGTCCAGATTTAAAAAGTTGTATATTTATTGAACTTACTTGAATAAGTGTGATCTTGAAAGTAACAAAAATAACGCTTTACCTTGTTTTGTACAGAATTCTAGAAATAAAAACTATTAAATTAGCAGAAGTAATAATTTTGCTAATACTAATACTAGTAATACTAAAAGCATTCAGGTATTGGTTAAAAAAATATATCCTCACAACTTCAGCCAAAGCAGAGATAACTTTTCCCAGTGTTGTCAGAGATTTGTTGATGTTTGCTCCCTCCTAAAAAATATATATATAATATATAAATGTAATTGAAATGCCATTGAAAATAGCATACAATGAATCCATCACTGCATTATGGAATCGATAACCTTAGCTTTCTTTTAATAGTGAGGAAAAGAAGCACTGTGAGGGATCCGTAGCAGATGACAGTTACCTTCAGCCCGGTGCCTTTGGCTCCTGTAGAATCTGCTCTTTCACTCCCAGCTAGATCCACTAAGCTGATTTTGCTGACCTGAAAAATAAACAACAGATATCTTTCAATATAATCACTGCTTTAATTACTGTAATTACTTTCTCATAGAATGTCATTAAATTTTTAACTAGCTGAAATTGTAAACAAAATTGCAATCATCTGCCTTTGAGAACAGGTTAGAATTTCCTGTCTTAGATTTCACACCAAAATTATATTACCCTGCAGAAAATTGTGTCCATTGTGTGCATTTTTCTACCACTGTGACACTGACAAAGACATCATGTGTGTGACAGCTCAGAATGTCAATGAAGCTTAACTTTTTCTAAGAGGTTTTCTGTTTCAGCATGATGTCGCTTCTGAGTAAAAATGATGTTGAAGACAGCATGGGAACGGCTGCTGGTCTTGTTCATGTTGGTGGCGGCCACAGTTCTGAAGAGAAAGATTAAATGTTGATTACAAAGAAACAACAAAAAAATAGTTTTCTGCGATTCACAATTCACAAGCATATATGGTATCAAGAATGTGTATAATGCATAACTTGAAGAAGATTTAGAGCATACAGTTTGTTTGTAAACATGAATATTCAATTGGAAGTTAAGCACATCATCTATAAAAAAGTTAACTCATTTTTTCAGCAGACCTCATCCATTTGCAGAGTTCACTTGTGGGTTACATATATCAAAGGCTGGAGCCATTCAACCTAATTTTGGTCTGGTAGCTAAATGATTTGCGGTCTAACTATGCAGAATGGTTAATATGGTGCCACCTTAAAAAAAAAGTTTTTTTGGAAGATAATAATTTTCATCAAAGCAAATAAAACAAATGGTGTAAGGCTCACATAAATGAACAACATAGGTATGTTTCATATACACCTTGTACACATAGCCAGAAGGTAATTTATACAATATTCTTAATTTTAAATTAAAAATCCATACTTACGAACATACTGCCATAAAGCTTATTAAATTAAAGACAAATGGTTCATAGTAATGAATGCGGGAACTGGTTTGCTATGCTCACGAAAACATTCCGCGGTGTCGGTGGTTCGTTGGCTCGAGCGTAATACGTGCAGTTAGCGCTGCGTTCCGTAAAACTGTATTTGGTTTTACTAATTTTCTATTAGGAAGTGTTTCTTAAGTGTTTTATATGCATAGAACGTTAAAAATATATGATGCTACTATGACCAACTGATGCTAAATACTGTAGCATTTACGGAATGCTACTACCCTTCCGGGTTCAGACAGAGAGTCTGACACCGATTTTAACAGGAAGTTATGCTCTTTATTTCACACATGCACGTACGTCCTGCGTAAACTCTCACGGAGCCGCCGCAGGGTCTTGGCTGCCCCAAAGTGACCCGTGCCTGGCCGGCCATGCACCGCCTGCAGCACGCTGGGTCGCAGTGTGTGGGGGAGCACCAGCTGCCACCTCATCTCACCGCTCACCGGAACGCCCCACCCCTTGTGCAGGACCCCTTCGTGGATTTTCAGGGTGTCCCACGCCGCGCAAAGGGCTTTGACTCCGCAGGGGTGAGTTTGGCCCGGTCCAGTCGGCGTCCATCCTTCACCCACTGCAGGACCGGTCCGATCTCCGGGTCTTCGGCCTGCTGGCGGGCCAGCTCCCCGGGCGGCATCTCCGTGGCTACGACCACGGCAGCTGCCACCTCCCGCGTCTCCGCCTCGGGGGCCATTGGCCGACTCTTGGGGGGCTGCTTCCGTGGCGGGCCGGCACTGAGGGCTGCCGCTTGCGTTCGTCCATCTCCGGAGAGGCGGGGGCCCCTTTTTCGTCGCCTCCTCCGGTGTCGAGCCCCCGGGAGGCCCCCTCGTTGCCGCCGTTAGGGAGGAGGGTAACGCTGCTGCCAGGGAATGTGAGCCGCGGTATGCGGAAGTCCAACATCGCCCCTAGGCTGCTGAGGAAATCCAGCCCGAGGATGCAGGCCTCACGAATCGGGGCCAGCCAAAATTTGTGTGGTAGCCGCTGGCCGCCGACTTCCACCCACATCCGCTTACTCCCCTGCATTCGTGTCCTTTCACCATCACGGTTCTTAGGGTGAGTGTGGTGGTCTCCCACGTCGCCCCCAGAATGGCAATAACTCCAGGGCGGAGCAGAGTGGTGGCGGAGTCGATAAGGGCCCGACACGTCTGTCTTTCTATTTTGCAGGGGAGGTACAAACTACGGCCCTGACTGATCCGGCCCACTTCAGCAGCGTCACCCGGAGCGACGGCTGAGTCAGAGGGAGTGAGGCTACAGAGGGGCACTTCCGCCAGGAGTTTCCTGATGGCTTGTTCTGTAGCCGTGGCTCTGGCGCCTGGCAGACTCGGGCTACGTGTCCCTTCTTCCCGCACTGTCGGCAGATGATGTCCCGCATTCGGTCGGCCGGTTCTGCATCACAGGCCGCATCCTCGTCTTCGTCCGACCCGTCCGTTGTCTCGGTGAGGCGATACTGGAGGGCTGGCTTGTGTGACGGCTTAGCGGGGCCGAACACACCTTCGGCGTGAGTCGCTAGCTGCAGGGCTTGATCGAGGGTGGTTACAATACAAACCGTACGTACGTGATCCGACTTGCATACAAATTTGACTTAAAGACGATCTCAGGAACAGAACTCGTTCGTAATCCGGGGACTGCCTGTATTTTTGTACCACAAAGCAGAGAATATGCAAAACAAAAACAGTAAATACTGCACTTAGGTCTGGTGTTGATGATGGTTGGTAACAAACTGACTCCAACAGAGCGTCACATTGGCAAGTGAATGTCAGGTCGGGAATTTTCTGCTTGTGGTGTCATGTCGGCACTCAAAAAGGTTTGGCTTTTGGAGCATTTAGAATTTTGGATATGGGATGCTCAACCTGTAGTTACCTGTATTGCTGATATTAAGACGTTTTTGTGTTAATTAGCTACTAATAATCACATTAGTTCACACTAACTGTAGCTCCCTCTAGTAGTAGTCACGAGGCATGAGATCATTGTTTAAAATACGGGGCTTTTATTCCTTGAATGGACTAACCAACCCGTGAGAACTGGGTTGTCAGACAAAATAAAAAAACAATAATGAAATGCTTCTACAGCTGTACAATAGATTGAGCTAACGCATTCGTAGCGTGTAAGAAGTTAACTAATATTACCAAACACAGAAAACATAACCGCACAGAAATTAACATAAATTCAAACATAGCTTGTAGGCTGCTTACCACTTAAGAGGGGCTAAATTTGTTTGCTTCGTTCATGTCTGCGTCTTCACTTATAAGTGGGGTGCTCTGTTCTTCTCTTGCGCTTCACTTTTAAGACGTTTGTCCATACTGTGCGGAACACTGGGAACGGCCGAGATTAGTTCCGCCTCCAAGACCACTACAAATTACACTGTAGGTAGGAACCAGAAAATAACAATTTGCCAAACTAAAACTTGAACAAACAATGTGAGGCCGTTACACTAACCATGCATGAAATGCATTGTATGCTAACCATGCTTAAAACTAGAAGCTTTCTTACGTTGAACAAATGTAATCTTGCTACAACTTACGTAGCCATAATATTTGTTAATGTAGTGCTTCTAATATATAAATAATAAAAACAACATACAGCCATAGCTTTCTAAGCATAACAAACAAGGATGGTCGAAGATTAACTTTTCCAAAACTCTGCGACTTCCCATAATATATCAGTGAATTTGGTAAACGAAAGAAGGGGGAACATTTTTCCCTGATGGCCCGATTATTTATTTCAGTTAGCCATCTACCTACCCTCTATGGAGAAACTCTCTTGATTTGTCCTTGAATCAGGCTGTCCTTATATCAGGCTGCATGCCACACGGCATGCTGGACTACACATGGGCAAGAAAAGATAGTGGATTAAGGAATTTAAGGGCGATGAAGACAAAATGATGGAGGGATAGTTCAGCTGTAGAACATGTGGCTCAAACTAAGGATGACCCGAGAATTTACTATGTGCTATGAGTAAATAAGAATGGCTAGATTGGGCATGAAAGTAGGGTGAACAATAGAACGCTATCGATTTTGGGCTCAGTCAATAAAATCCCAAATAACTCCGGAATCGCTGGAATTCAAGCACAAGGCAATAGCAAACTAATCGAATGGATCACT
The DNA here is from genome assembly GCA_025775065.1 of Hiodon alosoides. NCBI lineage: Eukaryota > Metazoa > Chordata > Actinopteri > Hiodontiformes > Hiodontidae > Hiodon > Hiodon alosoides. The sequence continues at coordinate 8,436 of JAOYSI010068538.1, forward strand.
GGAGCGTGTTCTTAGCTGCAGTATTCTAGCTCACCCAGTGGCTCCGAGTAAAACCAAAAATGTGGGTAAAACGATATTGGAAATAATTGTTTAAATTCAATGCAAAGTCTTTGATGTGTTTAAATTTTTTCGAGGGCAAGGTGGCATCTAGATCAAACTGATGTTAAATTAAAGATTAATTAATAAGCTATTATATGTGACATTTTCACAAAGTTTTTAAAGTAAATGTAAACTGAGGCGAATTCCCGTCACATATTCATAGGCATAGATTCTACATTGATTCTGAAATTGATGATGCATAAACATGGTGTTCGAATCGAACACTTCCTCCCTATCTGTGCCATCAGGTCCTATACAGAACAGCGAGAGGGCTTTGGAAAAAATTATCCTTAAAATAAGTTATGAAAACAGAGATATATACTAAACTACAGTAGCTAGAGCAAAACCAACTGCAGATTCTGACTTAAGTTATATCCACTGGATTGCCTGAAACTAGTTGAAAGAGGGTGTGCCACGCGTCCGTCTCAAGTACACGCACAGGAGAGGTCCGGGCATGCCCATCAGCACCGGCTGAGGATCAGGCTAATTGCAAACAACATTTAGTGTATTGTGTTTGGGGTGAACCCGTGAGGAGAAGCCCTGAAGAGCGGTTATTGTTTATTTTTTCTTGATTTATAATAAATGTCGGCAAGAAGCCGGAGAACCCGGAAGTGTGTTTCTCGATTATTCCTGAACCAAGCATGTCGGCGTGCTACAGAGGGGTTTTGGTGAATGGCAAAAACATTTTTTGCATGCATTACCTTTCCCAGATGCCATAGCTTAATTTTGGACTTGTATCATGAGATACGAGTTGCCGCCCGTTGCTGAAGAACAACTGCCGGATTAGGGAGAGAGAGAGCCTTTCTCTTTTTAAGGCCCAGCTGAAGACTTCTGCTTCAGGGATCTAGGTCCCTCCTTTTGGACAGTGCAGCAGAAGAGGGCCTTCCACTCTTTAGATAGCCACAGCAGGATGGAAGAGCCGAGGCAGGCAAGCGGAGCACGCAGCAGGAGAGAAGAGATCCCACGGCAAGAGAGAAGCACCGGAGAAAACGTCTGGTCTCAGCTTTTTGGGAAAGAACGCGGTGTACGACTTGATAATAGCTCTCTGTGAGTGGGCGCAGGAGTTTAAAGTTCCGCCTAAGGGGCGATGATTGATGACGTGATCCCTGTTGGTTGAAAGAGGGAAATGTAGTATGCTTGGATTGTGCATGGTCCCTACAATTTAATACAGCAAAAATAACATTGGTCACAGTAAGAAACAAATTGGGTAAAAGCATGGCTTCAATTTAAAAAACACAGGAAAACATTCAATCTTCTTATACCCCACTCCCCATTAATAGGTTTGAATTCCAGCAGACCTTAGTGGAAGCCAACTTTCCCCAACATCCTGTTGATTGCGATAAGGAATTTTGCTATATTTCCTTTTGGATGGTCCAGCAGAATCAAACAGTATTTCATCCCACAGTCATGTTGTCAACCCCCCCCAATCAGTCCATGTATCCAGTAATGTTTATATTCCACGGCTTTAGTCTATAAAAAAAGCAAACTGAGGCAGATAGTATCTACCAAATCAACTAAGTCACCTAACTGTGTTAGTGTAACCTCAGGTTACCATATTTTATGCACTTGCCTTGTATCAATCTTTTTTTTTCTTGCAGGCTGTAGTTCGACAGCTATTTAGTAAGTGTGACAAGTATTTATTTTCTATAATGGGTGGCAAAACCTTGTTCTGGAAGGCTGCAGTGTTTTTGTAGTAACTTACTCTTGATTTTTTCTAATTGAGGTAGCTCAAAACCCTGTTCTTGAGTACTATGATTGACCACCCCAGTTCTAAAACAACAAAGCTAAAGCCAGATTTTGGCACACCGCCAGGAGCCACACCCTTAAGCCCAGGGGAACTCCCTGTAAGGGGGAGGGGTCTGTGGCCAAATGGGCCATGCAGCCACATTCTGGGGAGGGAAGAGAGAAGGCATGCAGCCGTGAGCCATGCCCTCAAGCCTGGGGAAAATCCCTGAAAAGGATGATGGACAGCAAAGAAGGGAGGACCTTGTTGTGCACCTGAGTGTGGTTCCACTGATGGTATTTACACTCAGGTGCCAACTATCAAAGATTATTTTTAAAGAACCAGTAGAGCTAGTTGAGAAAATGTTGTTAAATATGGTGGATTGTAAAAACCCAGACGTGCTACACAGCTATATATAGTTTTAGACGTTATCTCCTAGCCATTTCATTACTATGCCACATTATTGTTTGTTTTAGTAAATTTTATAAATTGATAGAGGTATTATTTGCAAATGGCACCATCAAATAATGTATGTAAGTCAAGTTGGGTTAACCTTGGGTTAACTTTGCCCGAAAACCGGGTCTTTTGCTGAATGATGGCACAGCCACAAAGAAGCAGTGTCTATCCATATAAGCGATTGAGGTGCTTAAAATTTACAGTGATAAAACTGTATAATTGATAAACAAAAGAAGTTTTCACAAATAAATCAATAACAATTACAATGTTAACAAATTGTTAAGTGTAATTTATGAGAGTTATTTTGAATCCAATCTTTCTTTGTAAAGTTGATCATACTGATTTCAAAGTTAAGGATTCATTAGTTTGAATATACATTGAACCGAACACTATCCTAACATCTTAATTGATAACTCAATATACTTTATTTTTTACAAAACATCCCATACAAGCCTTAACCTGTGTGTCACAGCACAACTCCTCTGTCTGCTTTCATTTTGGCATTGTCATGCACTTTGCAGACACATGTCTTCCTATTGTTGATATTAGGAGCAACAATCCAAAATGGCTTTATCCTACAGAAAAGCGAATAGGATAGCTTCAGATGAAGCAAATCCAGCATTTTGTCAGAGAGAAACTTCTTTTGTTTCTTTGTTTTAAATCTTGTGATTAAATATTGAAATCTCGACTCTAATAGGTGAACCTAAGACATGGGTTTTAAAGTTATATTCAATATGTACTCCATATAATACACCAACAGAACTATTATTATTAATCTCCCCATAACCGGCCGTGGTTACCATAGGGGCATGTGCAGGGCTGTAGCAGGCACAAGAGAGCCAGCACTGGACCATGTGATCAGGTCCATTGGGTATACTGCTGCCTGCGATTTGTCGGAGTTACTTGAAAAATCCATAAAACTACCGACGCCCACTGCTGCCGGACCCTTCGCGATCAGTTCTGGAGTTTGTTAGGAGACAGTAGTTGACGGGGAAACACGTTTCCAGATAAGTACAGATATAATGTCAAATTAAACCGTTTACAAGAAGGGGGATTTAAGTATTTTTGTAATAAGGAAATGCGTGCCTTAACTAAGCATGTACGCAGAATACTTTTCTTGCGGAAAACAAATACATAACCAACCAACAATACTGACACAGTTACCAAGTTTATCCATAATAAACCCGGTGCAGCAAATGTACAGACAAATGTACGGATATCTATGTGTATATATGTGTGAGTGATGTATTTCCCCTTTTGCCGTACGGATCGACTGGTTGGCACATCTGTAATGCGACGCAGTATGCTACCGTTATTAGAAGACTATTCACTTACTTTATGATGTAAACGTTTAGCATCATCGCAATAGTTTTAAAGACTACATACATGTACAATTTAGGAGATACATGTGCAGAAAAGCAAGCTGTATGTGGCTTGCTGTAATAAAAGGTTCTAGCTAAAGTATAGCCATTCTTGCAGAAATGTTATTTATGGTATTATATTTAAAGGTACTATATCCAGGACAACAGTTTTATGAATGGATCATATTTGTAATGCTTCGATTGGCAAAACGTAATCAAACCCTTATCTAACTGTTATATAAGACCTTCAGAAAGATATCACAACTGCAGAAGCCATACCTCAACAATGGAGCCTGGATTAACAGTAAATGCAGTGAGGAGCCAAAGAGTGTTGTGTGGAAACGAAGTTTGTCCTGCACTCATCCTCATCAAGGAGGGGAAAATCCACAACATACTACCTAATCCTGATTTAAATATGAATGCTTCTTGTGAGGTAGGAAAGTTCTACTTTCTACTGTAAAATGAGCTGAATATTCTCTGTGCTCAAGGTTATTTGAATGGTTCTGACTGGTTCATCCTGTGACAAACGGAACAGTAGAACAAGTAATACTAACACACTGTCTATTCTACAGAAATTATTCAGAAATCCGTTTTTATGGAATTAGCAATAGTCAGTATTAGGTTTATCTGTAAATGTTTTCTCTTTAATGGCCAGCCCTGAACCAATCAGAAGTCAAACAAGGACTAGTAAAAACTTGTATTGAAGCTGAGCTTCGGTAAAATTTTAAAAATTATTCAGTATTGCTGGAAGAATAATTTATTTTGGGTCTAGCACACTGGTCTGTAAATAAGTCTGTCAACTTCAGGTGGTTTGTTATAAGCAAATGTGTCAAAATTGAAGGCACAACAAACAGGTTAAGCAGTAACAGTTATCATGAAATCTTGAACAAATTCATGAAGCCATTGATAGTAAAAGTGAAATTACTAAAGCTGAGTCTGACTGAATTTTAGTTAGTTCTGTGCTACATTATTCTAGATGTCTCTTTAACACTATCTTCTTTTCATTTGGAGATGTGAGATGAGATGTAAATGAAAAGGCACACTTTTTTATTCCTTCCACATAATAGGGAATTTTAATTTTGTGCTACTTCATTTACATTATAATTTCTAAGACAAGAAGTCTCATCCCTATACCATGGAGCAGTTTTTCTTGAGCACTCTTTCGTTTTTAGGCCAAGTAAAAGCCAAGAAAAAAAAAATGTAGGACACAAAAAAGAAAAGCAACCACACAAATAAAATGTGCATCATCCTACAAACACATCCTGTTTCGCTGTGTGGAAGGGTGTCCTTTTTTGTGTGTTGACACGACAAATATCCACCGATTTCCTGTGGTATGTTATGTTTCTAAAATGTATTACTGGAGCTAGCTACCAACTTATTATCAGTGAGTACCTCATTGACAAGTAACAGAAGACAATCTAATATTTAAGTTCAAATTTAATGGGCAATATCCAAAAATTTGATTCTGTGAGCAGTGTGTAGTTGAGTTTCTGATCAGTTATTTATATTTTAATAGCAAGAAGACGAGAGTTTTGGCTTAAAATAATGATTAAATTGCCAGCTGTAATGTAATGCAAGTGTATTATAAGACTGATTAAAAAGACATTTCATATTATCACTAGGTGCTGGATGTTGGCAACATGCTGGTGATGCCGGGAATCGTAGACTGCCATGTCCATGTAAATGAGCCAGGCCGTGCCGCTTGGGAGGGCTACTGGACGGCCACACGAGCAGCGGCGGCCGGTGGAGTTACCACCATAGTGGACATGCCCCTGTAAGGACCGGGATTTATTCAGATTTGTGGTAATGATCATGTGTGTGGTGCAGTGTTCTTAAAATGTACCTGGGCAAAGAACAAATTTTAAAAGAAATACATTTTAAATCAGCAATTATTTTACCATTTTGCCAATTGGAGGAAAGGCACGCCTCTCTCGACAGTGCTGCAAGGCTGTAAGTGTCCGGTTAGCCTACAGGAGGCGCTAGTGAGAGAAGCGCGAGAGAAGCCGTGCTGATTTCCCCCACCACCTTCCACAATCAACATATTATATGAGTTAGATTCTAACCTGCAAATTCCAGCTCATCGGGCTCAGTCTGTGCTCGGGTGAGTGCGTTTACCGACTGAGGAGGCCCTGCAAAGAATGTAATTGACAATAAAAAGGAGGCCAATGTTCTTTGTAGTTTCATTACTTATGCTTCCTCCACCTTAAAAATTTCAGTCACCTCTTGGCACCTTCCCAGATCTTGCTTTAGGAAAGTCTCTTTGTTTTGCGTGCAAAAACCCAGGCTTCCATTTTGACCTGCTAAATCCTATTTTGCCTGGCAACAATTTTGAACTGTCTGCTGCTTAGCCCGGCTCTTTTTACTACCTACCCTCTGAACAATAAGGGAAAGCTACTGCACAACTAAGTACATTTCGAATCAAGATAATGTCTTTTCACCATATATCAGTGTAAAATGCAAAAGTATTTACCCCCTTCCAGCAGTTTCCTATCTTCTTGAATCTTGAAATAATACGTTTTTAAAAAGTTTTTAAGGTTTATTCAAAAATTGAATACTCAAATAAAACACTTTCAGATAAGATTTCAGCAAAATGTTGTTTGCATAAGGATTCATCTCCATGAGTCAATATGTTTTATAAGAACCATTGGCAGTAATTTCAGCAATTCTGTAAAGTCTTTGCTTACTAAAAAGGTGTAATTTTACTATGTTCATCTTGGAAGAATTGCTTGAATTTGTCAAATAGTTTCAGGATCATTGATGGACAGTCATTGGCAAGGAGATCTTTCAAGTCAACTGATTATAACCCGGTGTAGTGTTGGCCTTGTCCTTTTTGTCCTGAAAGGTACTTTTTCGTCATAGCGAAAGCACATCAATTCGTCCTGTAACAACTGGTCCCCACAATTTTTTCCGACAACAATTCGCAGTTGTGCAGGGATTGTAGCTTGCCTGTTTCATCGCGGCAAAGTTTACCTGTTCCATGGTATTCCAACGACTTAGTTTGACAAGCTTCACAAACTCCCCACTGGGGGTATTTTCAGTATTTGCGAATACTGGACTGATGCCTCAAGATGTCACACTGAGAGTGGAATCGGAAGCCATTTTTCCTGTAAGCCTGTTAGATTGCCTTCTCTCAGGTTTTCAGAAGCACAGTTCTCTACAGTTAATGGCAACAGTGATGATACTACCTACCTTTCAGATCCATCTGCTACACCTCATATTAAATCCTGCCTTCCTGCTCTAAATTACATTGTAGAATTAATCAACAAATCAATGTCCTCTGATAGTGTGTCCTTGCAGAGCTGAAATTGCAACTGTAACTATAATAATACCCTGGATTTCATAGGTTTGAATCAAAGATTATGTAATTTGCATTACGGGAAAGCACAGTGGTGGAGCACAATTTGCAGGGGCACTGCCAGGCTGGGGTGGATGGCCATTTCGACGTATATTACTATAGGACTTTGTTTTGTAATTTTTACACTAGATGAATACAAATAAACTTGACTTATACAGCTTCACTTTGCTGTCTGATTTTGCAAAAATAATACATTTCTGAATTTTTTGCCAAATCTATGCCCTTGTTGCTAACTGAAAGAATTGATACGTTCTAAAACAAGGTAACACCAATGTGTATCTAGATTAGATTTCTTTGCATCGTCAGTAGTCTCTGGATTTCAACTACTGATTGTTGTTTATCAACGTTTGTTCACTTAGTATATTTCTGAAGATTACATTTAGAAATAGAGAATAAGACCTGTGACTGAAATCATTGTTTTGGTCATCCTAGCAACAGCATTCCTCCTACAACAACCCTTAGCAACTTCCGAGAGAAGGTGCAGGCAGCAAAGGGGCAGTGCTTTGTGGATACTGCATTCTGGGGAGGAATTATTCCAGGCAATCAGGTAAAAAAAAAAAAAAAAACAGATTTTCACCATGTCTTAGACAAGGTACCTATGCAGTATCACAGCAGACTTACAGAGCAGATTCTCTCCCTTTATTTAACCAGCACAGTACTACTGACCGATCCACAAATATACGTACCTTGACACGTAGAGATATTTGATCATTCTGGATACATTTATGGTTTTCTTATGAAAAATAGTGTACAAGAAAATTGATGGTTGTAGTTTATTTTTATGGTTGATTGCAAGTCCATATTTTGAATGTTTGGATATTTTTTAAATGAAGACCTAACTAAATCTTGAAGCTGCTTTGAATTTCCATGCTCCTTTCACATTGAGTGATAAATTAAAAATTGAAACTCTTTGTTTTTCCAGGGTGAAATCCGACCCATGATACAGGCAGGCGTCACTGGCTTCAAGTGTTTCCTCATTCACAGCGGAGTCAATGAGTTCCCCAATGTGACTAAGGCTGACCTGCACATAGCCATGAAGGAGCTGCAAGGCACAGGAAGCGTGCTTCTGGTAATCTATTCTATGGTGACTCCCAGACATGGGGGGTCTAACAAATGTTGTGTTGTAATGGTTTATGTTACTAAGCCTGAAACACTGGTCTCATAGTTTTTGAGTTACTGTTCAATTTGAGTCTTAAATTTACAACAGAAGGTGGGATGATTTATATACAAATAAAGAATTCAGTTTACCAGTTATGACTGGACTAAACTAACAGACTTTACATCCAATGGGTATAACTTGCTCTTACATACATGCAGCTCTGTCTATCAAATAAATAATCATTGCACATGATCTGATTGACTAACTAAATACTGTTGTTCGAGGAATGCAGAAAATATAAAAAAAATCTGATCAAAGCCAACCAAATACCACAAAATCTGATTCAACCTTTTGTAAAGGAGCCTGATGATCTGTGTGTCTCCTTTACAGTTCCATGCTGAGACGGAAGTTCAACTTCCTCCTGTGAATGATGGAGGTAACTGTAAATATGTATGAGTTAAAGAAGGGAGGGAGTATTTATTCTTAGCCAAACCATATAGATATCCAGAATGGTGTACCTCCTCATGCCAGCTTATATCTGTCAGTATTAATCAGTACCGATTAGTTCAATTAATCAGGGAATTTTCTTTATGGAACCACTCACCCAATTAACAGTAGGTAAACTTCCTTGGCCAAAGAATGACCATTCTTTTGGGAGCTTCAATTTCTTCTTGTCACAGTTACAGATCCTTGCGAATACTCCACATTCCTGAAATCCAGGCCAGATATTATGGAGATGGAGGCCATCCATACTGTAACTCAACTCTCCTTGCAGTACCAGTAAGGGAACAGAAAACACCTGTTTGGGCATTTTAACTAGGCATTCACGTGGCAGCCATGTAAACTGTGATTTTTTTTTTCCACCTTCAGGGTGAGATGCCATATTGTGCACTTGTCCTCTGCCCAACCGCTGAGGTTAATACAAGAGGCACGGCAAGCTGGCGCTCCCATAACCGTGGAGACCACCCATCATTACTTGACCCTTGCCGCTGAGCAAATTCCACCAGGGGCAACACAGTTCAAGTGCTGCCCACCCATCCGACGACAGGCTAATCAGGTGCGAGCTGTAGCACTGGTTTAGAATGGTAGATCATTCAAGACAAATTCACTAGTGCTATGCTAGAAGCCAGGCAAAATATATCCATTGAGATTTGCTGTATGTGCTTACATAGAGCTAAAGAATGATATCACCCAATAAAATGAAACTCCAGTCTCAAGGGAGTCTCAAGTCTTTTCAACTTTGCAGTATGTATTTAATTATTATAGGTCATTATTAATATCCATAATATCCATATTTATGAATATGTCTTGAATCGTTATGGTTCTTTGATGTCATAGGTATAGAATGGGTCGTTTTATTTAATGGACAGTTTTTTCCGTCAATGGTCTCTCCTTTGCAGTTTAATGTGTGCTGGAGAGAATGGTAAGCCCATAGTTAATAAATAAGTATATGCACTTGTGTACATTTTTTGTAAAGAAATGTTGGCCTTTATACGTCAATCAACTTCTCACTCCTACCATAGGAGCAGCTTTGGACCGCACTAAAAGCTGAACATATTGACATGGTAGTGTCGGACCATTCACCGTGCATCCCAGAACTGAAGAAACTGGAAACTGGGGACTTCATAGAAGCTTGGGGTGGAATCTCCTCCCTGCAGTTTGGTGAGCTCAGTCATAGACAAAGTTGGTTGGAAGCACATGTTAAGCAGCCTGATTGAATATATAAGGACATTTTAAGTTTCATGAAAGTAGGTCTTTTAGAGGCATTATCATATGGATCATGATACTGGGCCCACAATTCAATACTTATTGCAATACTTAGCAATCTAGAAACTATAACATTTTCAATGAAATGTATGTATAATTCAATATTTATGAGTATTTAGAGAAGGAGAATGTAGCTGAGTTAACTACTGACAATGATGTCACTCCCTGGGTTTTGAAATCGTGTAGGTGTGGCTTGTGAGTAATTCAATAACCTATGCAGGATCAGGCATGTGTATGTGAGAGTTTTAAGTGCATGCAAGACCATTTCATATCTGTATGTGAAATGTTTTCATATGTGTATGCAAGCATGTTTCAATAGTGTGTGCGTGAGGTTTTCATATGTATGTGAGACTGTTTCAATAGCGTGCAAAAGCAGATGTTATATATCTTCTTCTCCACGCTGTGTGAGACGTTTTCATGTGTAGTTGCAAGTTTTCAATAGTGCGCACACAACAGTGAAAGTTTGAATCATGTCCTGTATGGCACATCATATTATATCACTTGCCATTGAAAACGGTCATTAACACTGTAACTGAAGTTACAGAGACAAAACATTCTGTGGTTGGTCAAGGTTGCATCAAAGTGCAAAGGCCATTCAGTGATAAATGACTGAACCTGTTTACAGACCTGTGTAATTATTTACTGTAGGATTGCACAAGGTGAACCTTGCACTTATATCTGAAAAAACCTTGACAAACTTCCACTGAAAGGGACAATTATAAAATCTTTCGCAGCAAACGATAACCTCCTAGCAGAATTCAAGCTGAATGCTTTTGTAACATTGATTATTTCGTAATTGATTATTCACACTTACCAACAATGAATCCCTTAATTCATTTTGTAGTATGCCCTTTCTCTAGAATTTACTGTTTATTATTTAGACAATAGGATTAATCTGATTTTTAACATCACCACTTGAACACAAAACTCCATATTGCATAAAACAGTTAAGGTAATGATTAGGGTCATTTTTATGGTTTGGGAAATGGTTCATAGTAAGTTAACAAACTCGGATTGATAAGACGTGTAACTGCATAAATGCCTGTTCCATATTAGTAACTGTGCAGTTACTAAAGAAAGATTAGTTTAAGACACTAATGGTATTAATTGGAATTACAACTGTATAGTTCCTACTATAATGGCACTAAACCCCATTGACTCCGAACTCTCTCTGACTACTGTACATTTCAGGCCTTTCGTTGTTCTGGACCACAGCCAGTAAGAAGGGATTTTTACTGTCTGACATGGTGAGGGTCCTCTGCCAAAATCCAGCTCAACTCTGTCAGTTGGAAAACCAGAAGGGTAGTCTTCTTCCAGGCTATGATGCCGACCTGGTGATCTGGGATCCAGAAAAAGAGTTTGAGGCAAGTAACTATGTTATTCTATGACTGGGATTACTGCCTTCTCTGAACCTCTAGAAAGTCATCTGTACCTCCCAGGGTTCCCTTTCAAATACGATAAATGAACGATCAGTAATTGGTTATTCCCCTCAAGAAGCCAGAAATATCTGAGTAGATATGCCAAAACCTGCCCTTGGTGTCATTTGACCATAATCTTATCACATCTGGCAGCTATGGTAATGCTGTCTCTTTTTTTCAAGCGCACAGACTGAGACTGAGCACTGAAAGGCTGAGAACTATTTTTAGTATCTTGCCTTATTTGCCATTTCTGTTGCTGTAGAGCCTGTACTGCAATAAAACTATTGTTTTTTTGTTGTCACTGTACCTCTTTTTGGTGTAAAAGTTTGTTGGTGACTATATTTGTATACTATATAGCTTCCCCAATCATAGCCAATCATACTGTTCTTGTTTTTCCTCTTGTAATGGATAAAATGTCAGTTATTTGTTTTGTCTTTTTTTCTACAGGAAATATGTAGCAGTGATTCTTATTTCTTATTAATCTCAGGCTGGAGTAAAATAATTTAGCTGTGTGCTGAGGTCTGCCAGAGCTAAAATACAGTTATCTTATTTTGTAGGCTCTAGGCTCTGTAGGTGGGCTGCATTTCTCTACTTGCGCTTTCATGCCTGTGAAACGGGACAGCACATCAGATCTGGTTGGCTAACAAAGATCAGTGCTACTTTTTATGTGATTTAACACATGCTTCGGCGTGCTCGATGTTGTTGATGCAGCTCTTTTATTGGCAACAAAGTTTTGTCTCTGTCGATGTAGCTCTGGCTTTTGTACTCCTCAACATTTTTATGTTGACTTAATTATTACAATGCACACTGGTTTAAGAATATTTCCCTTGACATTTAAAATTTAAAAAAGAATATTCTGTTTTAGAAGATGTTTCACAGGTGCATTGGGTGCTCCACAAGCATATCATCAGCTGATGGTCATGCCTTGGGCAGGAGCAGGCTGAGCTGCCTTTTTTACAGAAGGGTGCTGGTCGAAAGAGCTTGGCTGCAGTTTCTGGCTTCTGCCTCTCCAGCTTCAAAGTGACATTCTATGAGTAGGAGTACCCATAGAGGGTCCCACACCCCCTCTAAAATTTAAGGTGGGCGCTCTCGGCAGCGTTCTAGGGAGTGCATCCGGGCTTGGTAGGGGAGAACATTCTGGGGAAAATCCATGGAATGGAGATGAGTAAGTTTGAGGCGCTCCGGTACCTCTACATCGAGACATTCTTCCTAAATGCTTCTAGCTCCTCATCCTTGTCTTCTACCCCCTTTCACCTAGACAACAAAGGAGACTCCTTTTCCCTGGTGAGAACTGGTTGGATACAGCTTTGAGTGGCAACAGACCTCCATTAAAAACCTGGAGAGACGTATGGAAGAGCGCTCAAACTGCTGTCTCCCACCATGCCTTGCTTCTTTGGAAGCCAAGGTGCACAACAAGCAGTTTGATTTTTCCACTTTTTCCAGCTGGTGGCTTCGTAGGGCTTTGGTGAGCTCCTCCTCAGAGGTGGCAATCTCAGAATTTTTTCAGCCTTTCTGCCTGGAGATGATCTGGCAGGAACCGGCCAGTGTCTTACTGATAGTGATGCATTGGCCCCAGAACGCATAGTTCACATCTCTGCTTAGGTTCCTTGGCAGCCTTCCATGGTAACTGCCCAATCACTGCCACCTTCACAGTCAGGCGCAGAGCACTCTGTGGCACCACAACCCATCTAGCCTGTGTCTCACGGAGCCTATTTTTTGGCAAGACAGCAGATTCAAATTTTGAAAATGCTTATTACGTCACAACTGCAGACAGAGCGAACCTTGTCAACCACACAGAAAGTACTGGAATCGTGTTATGCACACATAATTGTATCCTTGTTGCTGGAACAGGGCATGTAGTTTAGTGCGCTCCATTTATGAGGGTAAGGGTAGCCATTAGCTAAACTAAAACAACGGTCCCATTTCTTTATTAGTGATTGTCTTTTAAATACATCTAATTTAATTGTCTCCAGGGTTTCTACGCAGGTCTGGAAAGTCTGGAAAATACACTATATGGACAAAAGTATTGGGCCACACCTCGTAATCATTTAATTCAGGGGTTTCATTCAGTCCCATTGCCACAGGTGTATAAAATCAAGCACCTAGCCATGCAGTCTGCCTTTTCAAACATTTGTGAAAGAATGGGTCGTTCTAAAGAGCTCACTGAATTCGAGCGTGGTACTGTTGCAACAAGTCAGTTTGTGAAATTTCTTGCCTCCCAGATATTCCACAATCAACTGTTAGTAGTATTATTGCAAAGTGGAAGCGTTTAGGAATCACAGCAACTCACCCACGAAGTGGCAGACCACGTAAAGTTACAGAGCGGGGTTGTCGAGTGCTGAGGCGCATAGTGCATAAAAGTCACCAATGCTCTGCTGACTCAATAACTGCAGAGTTCCAAACCTCCTCTGGCATTAACATCAGCTGTGTGCCAGGAGCTTCATGGCATGGGTTTCCATGGTCGAGCAGCTGTATGCAAGCCTTACGTCACCAAGCCTAATGCCAAGCGTCGGATGGAGTGGTGTAAAGCACATCGCCACTGGACTCTGGAGCAGTGGAAACGTGTTCTGCGGAGTGATGTGGCAGTCTGATGGACGAGTCTGGGTTTGGCAAATGCCAGGAGAACGTTTCCTGCCTGACTGCATTGTGCCGACTGTAAAGTTTGGTGGAGGGAAGATATTGCTATGGGGTTGTTTTTCTGGGGTTGGCATAGGCCCTTTAGTTCCACTGAAGGGTAATGTTAATGCCTCAGCTTACCAACTTCTATGCTTCCAACTTTGTGGAAACAGTTTTGGGAAGGCCCTTTTCTGTTCCAGCATGACTGTGCCCAAGTGCACAAAGCAAGGTCCATAAAGGCATGGTTGGATGAGTTTGGTG
>JAOYSI010068549.1:9426-22590 GCA_025775065.1 Hiodon alosoides
ACACACACACACACACACACACACACACAGACAAGACCTGGAAAGCCCTATATCACAGCCATTGAGATTCTCACAATCTGCACATAAGATTCTTTGTTTTTGTGGACAAAATAAAAAATTCAGTCGGAGGGCTGTGTAAACAGAACACAAATCCAGAGAATCTAGAGGTGAAGCCAAAACTTTGTAACAAATTGTAATCAAGGGATCCATCAGAACCTGCAAACTATTTTGTTTGATCTTGGGTATTTGTAATATCCTCTGAGACAAGCTGATTTACTCGCTCAATGCATTTCTTCAAAGTACACTCAGATAAAAGATTAGATGACCTGTACCCTTCTCATGGGTCAGGTTTTACATACCTTACACACAAACGCACACACACAAACACACACACACAAACCAAGACTCCAGATCATGAGGAGAAGTTTAAGGCATCACAGTTGCTCCAGGGTGGAAAAACAAGCTCTCTTATTCAGACCAAAGAGACAGATACTACAACCAGACTGGACCAAATTGTGTTGAAAGATTGATACTACCACTGGACTGTACCAAATTGTGTTGACAGAGACAGATATTACCACTGGAATGTCACAGACGGTGATGACAAAGACAGATAATACGACCGGACTGTTCTGGACTGTGATGACAGAGATAGATAATACCACTGGAAGGTTCCAAAATATGTTGACAGACAGATTTTTCCACGGAATGTTCCGGACAGTGATGACAGAGACTGATAATACTGTCTGACTGTACCAAAATGTGATGACAGATGCTACCACCAATAATAAATTCCCAGAAGGCTCTGCTTCTTCTTCATCACATTGTGTGGGACAAAGCATTCTGAAACCTACAGACTGGAGCCTAGCTGCCTTCGTAAAGGATTAGAGTGCTCTCATCTTAAAGACTGATAACATGAGTGTTGCCATGGAAACCATATTCTTTTTTATTTTTACATTGGTTGTTTCATCATGAACAAATAATTTTACAGCAAATCAACGGTTAAGCGAGAACCTTTAATTTCCCAGAAATCTCTGTGAGAGGCTGATAAAGTCAGTAGGGGAAGACCTGAATTAGAACCTGAATAATCAATCATGATGAATTTGTTTTTTTTTTTGTGGCTGCTACAATTCTCGTGTGGCCAAAGAAATGTCCGAAGCACAAAAGAACAGTTCAGTTCGGTCTGATAAGGGCTTTGGCCAAACTAGAAACACTGCAGTGGAGAAGCCCTGGAGCAACGCGCCACAGAAATACTAACCTCTGCCCTTGAAACATGTTTTCCATTTCTAGTCCTGAAGGTCCACTCTGTGAGCAGGTTTGTGTGCTAACCTAGCTTCACTCATTCAGGGGGGCGATTTTTCAATGTATATTACTATATTACTGTCATTACTTGCTGTGAAAGTTTGGCACAATATCATTGTTGGATAGGTGTGTTTACCATTCAAAACATAAATAAATGCCATTTTTAAAGTGTATTTTATTTTCCTTAAATCGGTAACATTAATGATACAAAACAAATTGGTCATTCAACTGATTTTGTTTTATCAGGTTTGGACAAGGTCATTAATTGAACTGGTAGTTAATTATTCCCAATTAACTTGACTATGCATTTAGAACTGTCTCAATGAACATTTAAACACGAATGAATACATTTCATAACAAATGTAAAAAATTATAATATAAGAGCACTTAGTTTACCCCTCAATAAAAAATAAAAAATAAAAAAACAGAAAAAAAACAACGTAAAACTCCAAGTAGTCAAATCTAGTTACGGAGCTGGTTTGGACATACACAGGCGGGGCCAAGATCAGGAACCACAGTCGATATGAACCACAGCGTCTGCAGTAGAAGTAAAATTCGAAGCCAAGTTCGGCAGGCGACCCCCTCCCATTCTTCCACTGCTGTGTTTTAGTCCCCCCCCCCCCCCAAATGATTCAGTCGGCCTGGTCATTTACACATACAACACTACTTAAACAGCTGTCCACACGACGGTCTCTGGAGTCGATAGCTGTTGCCCTCCTTAATCTTTACACTGATTCTGATCATGGTGGGGAAATCTTGCGCTATATCTTTTATAGAGACATTAATTTTCTTTGAAGGGAAAACATAGAGTTTATTTAAAAAAGGCAACAGAAATCCTGAAACATGGTATTTGGAAGATTGATTCAAAATTATAAGTACTATGTGGTGGCTGCCAGTATAGCTACACTAGTATGTCTCACTATGTCTATGTCTCACTATTTCACCTTTGAGCTCAGAGCTTCCTCTTGGGAGGTAAGGGGTAAAAGTCACAGTGAAACACAAACCAACGAAACTCCGAGGTGGGGACGTTCTGGGGAAAACTGGTAATTTACTGTGGGTAATATGAGTGAGCTTTCCTCAGGACTGTGACCTTTTTTGTGGTGTGCGTAAGTGTTCCTCGGGACTGTGACTAATCATCAATTAGCTTCCTGCCAGAGCTGTGGCCAACAGCCTCAGTTTCATTGCCATTTTTTTTTTCTCTCTGATAAACTCTGCTTTTCGGCCCACAACAGAACGAACTGGCGCTTCTAGTGTTTCTGTGGTTTGGCTGGTCTCTGGGGTCTCAACCTTGGAGAGCGGGGGTCAGACGCCTCACTCCCGACGTTAGTAATAACAGGGATCACAACAGGAGTTTCTCTCCCCAAGTTAGTAACAGCAGGATGATGTCAACGAGGGTCTGAGAAACACTGGAATCGATTAACTCATCATTCACTATAAAGTAGACTGAGATGTAGATTCACATGCTGGAACCAAAGCCCACAGATATTAATTTACTCTCTTATTCAGGGGTGCCTTTTGTCCAGAGTTTGTCAATAGTTTTCTTACCATTGTACACAGGTATTTAACTGAAATATATCTCTCTTCCAGGTACTGAAACCTGCAAATTTACGATTTCTGCTGATATGAAGATTCCAGTTTGGGATCCTCTCTTCAGATGCTGATCAGGGGTTTGCAGTGAAGGTTAAAAGACAGTTCGATTTACCCAGATCTAGTGGTACTTTAGTCTTAAATCATCAGAACACAGTCCTCCCGAACATTTTAAGGATGGCTAAGGCTGAAAACTGCATTCAGAACACTGTTTGGTATTTCAGAGAAAATTCTCTCGATGAAAATCCCACTTTTCATCCCATTCCAAAACCCCTTGTGTCTGTGATACATCTTTTCTGACATTAAATCAAATCCTGGATTTTAGAAAGGGGAACCACATTGTGTTGGACTGCACACAATCCCCAAAAACTGTTTGGCACATGTCCAGCTCATATCTTAACTTCACCTGGACCGGTTCTCCACTAGCCACATATACAGCAATGGTCTGAAACTGAAGCCTTTATTTATTCATTGACTAGTAAATGTTTGCTCACATGGTGGGTTTATAATTGAAGCTTTGTTACATAATTATACAGCTTTACTATTCTCCAGTACCTTATTCTGTACTTGAACTTGCAAACTAATAATCACAAGAACAGGCCTGAACCACAGTGGCGCAATGATGCTAACTAAATTAAACAACAAAACAATTGTCCAAAGCCATCTTATAAATACTTCTGTGAATATTTTGATCTGTACATCATACATGCCTGTATATACATCCTACTTATTTTAAAACTATGTCTTTCATTTCACTATATTTCTTCTGTTTGCAAAGAAAACGAACGGACAGACATCCAGAACCAGCAGATGCAGCACACACACACACACACGCACACACACACAAACACACACACGCACACACACATGCACACATTCACACACACGCAAATGCACACTAGCACGAATATGCACACACACACACACACACGCACACATTCACACACACGCAAATGCACACTAGCACGAGTATGCACACACACACACACACACACACACACACACATTCACACATTAACACACAGGACCTACTGAACTACAAACTACTGTTCCTAATTTTTCTTGAACATGGAAACAATGAAAAAAGTCAATTTTAGTTTCAGTTTCAACATTTTCCACTGATTCTACAGTGCAAAGCCCATTTACTTTGCAGCTCTTAGAATTCAGATAGACTACTTCGATTATTATTTTATATATTAATAATCTTTATATTCCTTAAAACTTCTAAGTAACACTGCTGTTGCTGTTAAAAGAATCAACACATGGAGCAAAGTGTCAGCTCCAATGTGATTTAGAGCTTTAAACAGAAATTTGGTTCACTGGAACAGATTCAGTCCTCACAATCCCTTCTATTCCGTACAAAGTATAACTGATTTCTTCACCATTTCCCTGCACCTCATACTCAGGGACAGACCTTCCACACTCACGAGAGAATTGACTCCCTCTCTTCTCCAGCACTGGAATACTGGGCCTGGTCCCAAACCCACTACACAAGAGATCTGACCAGGGAATCAAACCTTAACGGGACCTCTGGACCCCATTTCCCATGTTCCCCTTTTGCAAGTTCCTAAATGTACCATGACCGTCAATGAAGAGCGTCCAACGGCAGGGTAATGAATCAGCTCGTGTTGAAAGTCAGAACCAGCTGCATTCTGGGTGGGTTACCGTGGTCACTTCTGCTTTGAGATTTTCAAAGGGAGCTTGAGTTGCAAAGCAGCCAGAACATGTGTGTTTCTGCACGTTACTGGGCCACATAACCTGTGATACACTGCAAGCCAGTGCAGAGACAGTAAAACTACATTTTATTTCACCTTTGCCTTATAAAATTTTCTAGTGTCAAGCTAAAACTAAAGTTATCCTCTAACAGCCAATTGAAAAGTCTGAAGAAAAGATGTTAAGCTCCTAAAAATCAATTAACTTAGACTTTCAGGACCTCAGATGTCAGTGACAGATTGCGAGGGAACAGAGCTGAGCGCGGATAACTTTCTCCTGAAGGACTCCAGTGTTCTCTTCTTCAAACGAAGATGGGAGGTAGTCCTTGCTCTGTACAAGTGATACCAGTATTACCTGCGTTGTGGGAGACGTCCGAGGCACATACATGGGTGGAGTTTTACCACACAAAGTATACAGCTACCAAGGTGTTATAATAAATTAGCCTTTATACATGCCTTTGTTCATTTTGTTTCGTTTTCTGTTCGAAAAGCACTTTGCAGACCTACAAGACACACACTGAATTAATAAAATGGTTATAAAAAGGTCATAATACAGCTATAAACATGACTGTGTAACAACACGCATGTGAAGTGACAACAAGCATGAGAAGTGAAACAGTGGCAATGCCCAGTCTCAATGGTCCTACAAATACAATTTTTTCAGCTGTTGGTTTTTAAGCAGAACGCTGCAGGTGCAAATGGGATTCCAGTCTGTCCTTAAGTCAAACAAGATGATTGTTCTCTGGTTGTTCCCCCTTTAAACATCTCCCTTCTGATTTTTGTTTTATACCCGCTGGTAAAAAGCTCAAACTTTGTGGGGAAGTGGTGAACGAGCCACTGTAACTCTGCAACCGTAGACTACGCCATCACACTCCTCCACAGCTGACAGATATTACCGAGGGAGTATTTCCCCTCATTTAAACCTTAAAATCTCAATGAAATGCAAAGAGACACCACAAAATCCTGCCCGACCCTTCACATTAAATAAACCAGATACATTGTCATTTAACTCATACCACTGAAATTAATCAACCAGATTATCACTCGCCTCAAAGATAAGCTATATGGTGATTGCAACAAACAGCAATAAAAAATAAGGCATTCAGAAATACTTCAGAAATTCTGAAATAATTTTCTCTAATTAAATGCTGAGCCTTGAGTATTCATTCATTCATTCATTCATTCATTTTTATCAGCACAAAACACAAAAACACCAACTAACCTGAATTAAGATTCTGGTAAATCAAAAGATTTTTTCATGTAATATCATGCATTTTTATCAACAATGTAAACCAGGGACCAGTCCTGTGGTGTAAACCAGAGACTTTACAGCACATTGGTGTAAATCAGGGACATTTGTATAAGTCAGGGACTTTCCAGCACTGTGATAGAAATCAGGTACTTACTTCTGCAGGGTGAGGTTGAGGTTGCCTGTGCAGGCTTTGATCTTGTTTTGGGCCTCCAAGTGGTTCATTCCCTCAGTAGAGATGCCATCGATAGACAGCACCAGGTCTCCCACGGCGACGCCAGCTTTGGCGGCCTTGCCCCCATCTGTCAGCTGCAGAATACCAAACGATGAATGACAGGAGCTGGACATTCCGGAATGAATCCCAGGACTGCAGATGCTTCTTGGATATTCCATATGTCTTTACTAGGCAACCAGATGTGTCATCACATTCACAATTTTCTACATTTCTCTAATTGTTAGCCCAGCAGGTAATGTAGATATCTCCAAGCAGCTCAGTTGGTAAAGGTGGTCGGCTGAGCAAAGACCAGGCTCTATGGCCTGAATTTTGCTGGTTGAAATTGTGTGTCTCCTCCTCCGCACAGTGAGTGAGACGCTAAAGGCTCAAAGACAATTATATTGAAGAAGACTAATCATACTTCCTCACCCTCTTCGTGTGTGGTGGTGGGATAAGTAGCAACCAACCGAGACTCATTAGCACAATTGATGATTCCATAATAGAAACTAAAATCTAATAGTAACTAAAAACAAATGGCAATTCCAAATGGATTTTATGCGAGGCATTCTGGATATAAGCGTCTAGGCAAGAAAATACTGTAAGGCTATGTAAGACTTTTAAACAACAATCTTCTAAACAGAAACTGACGGCACAGGAGACCTAACTCAATTGTGAATATGCAATAAAACCACTTATTATATCTTCCAAGATACTGTGACTGTCCTCAAGACTTTAATGTAAGATAATTTTTCTTCAATCTGTTTATTAGAGAACTATGAATCCCAGCAGTCTAGGGACAAGCTTGCACACGCGGAAGAGAGGAGAATACAGGAAGCCACAGTCGGTTTTAAGTAGGAAGTTGGGGTCTTCATTATCCCAAATGGCCCAGTAACTGAAGACCTGAAAATGTTCATTTGTCATGATGGTAACAAGACTGAGACACATCGAGCCCAAGGGAGAGGGAAAACTGCATGTTGTAACCCAGACCAAGGTAAAAGTGAAACTACATGTTGTAACAAGGACAAAAGCTAAAGAAAAGCCACATGTTGTATCACAGAGAGAACAAGGAACCAGGCAAAGTAAAGGAAAGTGAACGTGAAAGACACTGCTTGCTTCAGAAAATGTGACGTGCTACTTGAAATAGCAACAACAAAACTGAAGGTTGTGTTGTCACATGCAGAAGGATGCCCATCACGGAATGATAAATGGGCCTTGCTGAGAAAGATGGAGACGCATTGAGATCCCTTTTGGCGGATTGAAATCCAGTAAGATATGATGACAAGAAGTAATATATTTTGCAAATGACCAGAGTGTTTTTTGGAGCTTCAACTAGCCTAGTTTCTGGTGACACCATGCAAGAAAATATGAAGGTTCACACTCCCAGGTTGCTAAGATGCTGAAGGATTCAATTTTCATTGGAAGCTGAAGAGATTTGGATGACGCTGACTACATCCCATCCACAGCTAAGGAAGTCATGCACAACACTGGAATGACACTTTGCAGTGGAATACAAACTCAGAAGAATTGAGACATAGGTGGGAGTAAATCAAAGCAGATTAAAGGAAGTGGAAACCTCATATGTAATAATGAAGGTGTTAGGCTTAGTATGTAGGCCAGGGTCTGATGACATTGCATTTCACCCTCAATCTCTTTTTGACTTCATGAACAATAATAGTTATGTTCTAAAATCTGCAGCAAATGCATTTGATCCAATTGGCTTTCTAACTCCAATTACTTTGTAAGATGGTGACAACACAGCTGCACTTGTGGACAGACATGATGATCATTCGCAACTGAATTTTCAGTACAGCATAGCCATGTGTGGCTAACGGTGACAGAAATCCAGCATTGCAGTGGAAAACACAATCCAGGATAGACAACGGCATATGTGAAGGAAAACACACCGTGGTGGCTGCCTGCTTGACTTATGTCAATAATTATTGACATTATTATATATGTAATAGTATCATGACCATAACAATAGAATATAGAGTTTGTCATTAACCTTGTGGTGAAGAACGAATGCTTTCCCCCCAGTAGTAGGTACACACTCCTTGTAGCGCTGCTGGTGGGGGACCATGTATCTGGACCAAACAGTCATTTTTGGACATGATTCAGTTAAGTTGAAGGCTGGAACCGAATAAAAAATCACCCTCTCCATTTCTGTGGACGACTGGGGTGGGGAAAGGAAGCCTTAGTTTGGTTAGTGGAATTTTTAGCAGGTAATGATAGCAAGAACCTTGAAATATAACCCTTTCACACTAATATGTGATCTCTCTAGACTAAATGAAAACAGAGCGCTGGTAGATAGGCAGCCTCTTCTCAGTGTTCTGCAGAAAGCTGGTTAATCAGAAGCTGGTCAAGATATCATACATCTGTGTCGAAAAAGCATCTTTTAATCTGTGATTGTTTTGAATAATTTTCTTGATGTTGGGGTTTCTAGCCAATAGCAAGACCTAGGTAAAAGGTAGAGAGATCTATCAGGAAACCCAGACATTGCAAATAAATTATTATCATAATTGATCCCAAGGATTTTTCTTCTGTATTATGTAGACTTGATGCATGTGAAATGCTTTAAAAGCCACAATGAATCAGGATTTGGAAGGAAGAATATATTGGTGTGTTGTGATTATGGGAGCATAAAATCCATCCATCAGTAAAAGTTTGTTATTGCTCTCATCTGGAAGCTGTTAGGAGATGTGCACGGCCCGAATGCACATGATCCTGGAATGCCTCTCACAGACAGTGCTAATCAAAACCAGAGGGTGCCAGTCTCTGGCTACCTGCGCTAGGTAATCCATAAATTATGGAGGGAAGAGGATAGGCATAGGCTGCTTTGATTCTACGAGCACACAACTCTGACCTCCACACAACGGTTGCACACAAAGGGAAGTTCTTTTTTGGGAAGTTTTTGTTTAATTTGTCTCCAGAGCACAAGGAACAGAAGAAGGCTTATCCTTCCTAAGAGAAAAGCCTGACAATTCTGCGACACGGTTATTTTTATGGAAAATAGGAAAGAAAAGAATAAATAAGCAAGTTTCATGGGATGTAGGTTCTGTGGCTGCACAGACATCATCAGTGTTTTCACAGTTACACCATTGTTTGCATTTGTCAGGCTACCGTAACGGCATCAAGGCAGGCTGATGATGAATCAGTCTCAGCACAGGGGTCTCTGCCTTCTGGAAGCTATCATTACAGCCCCGTGATGAGGGGATTCTCCAATAATAGGGGCTTGTTATTAAAAACACATCAGAGTACAGAGTGTTCCCAACAGTCTCCAACACAAGGTCACTGGAAAGGCCTGCAAAGAAGGATCTGGCATCTAGCAGAAAAGTAATCGAACCACCTCTGATCATTTAGGCGTTTCGTTTCTGTATGATTGGAAACTCAACAGGAAAATTATCTTTGTAAATCATTGACCTCTGTCTAACAAGTTATGCTGCTACAGAAAAATTAAAACAACAATGTAAACGGTTCCAAACCTACACAACCATTACAGACTAAAGGACAATGCAAAATCTTTGCAAATATTTTCCCCAATCTTGTGTAACTCCTCCTAGACAACTGATAAACTGACTGAACCCTTACTGAAAGGCCAAGTTATAGAGATGGTGCTTACAGGAGAGTTAAATCCATCTGAAATGCGTATTTCTTCTCCGCTTGTTTACTGTGCTCCTTAAAAAGGCAAATACAGGTGCTTAAAAATGCAGAAAAATATCTGCACTTTAAGCTAAACTTCTAACCTGTGAAGTATTTGCATCTCTATGCAAAAATACCATAAATGAAAGGTCTCCTCTGATCCAATAGCAGCAGATAACAGGTCACTTTATATTAATCAAAGTGGCCATTAATCACTATTAAAAATGCATTGCTAACAACGTCATGCTAATAGCTTGCTCATATGTAACTAATAGCTTGCTATGACTTGGGTACTCATCTTCTTAAGAGGCAAGATGGGGCCAACAATACCTGGCCAATACTGTAACTAGTAGGATAGCTTATTATTGTTACCTTGGATTGTCAATTGGTTTATTTGCTTGCAGTTTAGTTTGCTAGATAGCTACATTCAGCTTGTGTGGAACACAATCTGGAGATTCAGCAAAAAAGACTAAGGAAACATCAGTGCCATACTATTAAATAAATAAGCAGCAAAGTTACCCTGTGATTAAGTCACATGGTCATCTTCAAATCTTACAACTATAAACATGACAAACCTGACAGTAAACCAACCAACTGTTGGTGTTCATGAATCAAAGTGACCTATGCATGGAAACTACTTAAACTACAATTGAGAATATTAGGTCTCAGCCTCTGTGCCAAATAATTATTTCTCTGTTTTAACTGGTATGTTCTCAGTTCTCTGCTCTCTGTTTTAACTGGTATGTTCTCAGTTCTCTGCTCTTTTTTAACTGGTATGTTCTCAGTTCTCTGCTCTGCTCTGCTCTCAGTTAATTGCTTCCTTCTCTGTTCTTCTCTGCCCTCTGCTCTGTTCTGTTCTGTTACCTATCCCAGCTTGCTTCTGCGTAGCCACTGTGGAGCAGAACAGCCTAGCAGTGTGCAACAGACTTACAGTGTTTCTCTCCACATTTCCTGGAAGTCAGCCAGATCCCATCAGAGGTGCGGCAGAGATTGACTTCTCATGGGTAAACATGTAAGTTTATACCTCTCTACTAGCTTACTGAGGTCTGAGGGGTTGTACTTGCCAATTCCATGACGTTCTGAGAGCGTATTTCTTAAGATCCTATACTGATTTTTGGTTGCAGAAGCTCCTAGTCAGATTCTGTCAAAAGCCATCTGATGATTGCAGCTCAAAAAACTCACTATGCAGTAGCCCTTTCTAGCAACACACAAAAAAAGGACTAAAGAAATCTTTTAGGATAGTGTAGACCGCCGCTCACTACAATATATTATTTGACATTGTGTCAACTATCATGTGTGCCAGGCTTGGCAATTACTTGCTATTATTATTGTACTGAAATATTTATTTTAGGCACATTTATTTATTTAGGAGCTGTCTACAAAATTGTCATCTAAAAATTGCGAAGGCTAGGCTTATTATTGGAAATACTTCAAAAATAGCAACCATCAGTGCTCTTCAACTAGAACCAGTACAGAACTTTGGCTTTCAACTGCCGGCAGTTAAAGTTCAAGGATATCCCCATCACCTAAAGCGAGGTCACTGATAATTTCAAACAAATACCGCACATAATTTATAAGTTATTGTCTTATAGTTTCATTTAACATATGTAATTTTTGTTTAATTAAATTAATAGTGTAGGGTCCAAAAACGTTTTTAGTTCTCTGATATGCAATTTGCCCATTCTGAGTACCTGTTGTATGTCATCAATTTGATCTGTTGTTGTTGACACACACAAAGGCAAGAACACACACACACAAACAAAGATACAAAATGCACACACAAAAACTCAAACAAAGACAGAGACAATCACAGTCATACACCCCCCCCCCCACCCCCCGGGAAAAACAGTACTCTCTACCTAGGCAAACCACAATGTCATCTTCTCCTGCTGCTTTATAATATGGAAGCGTGGGCTGAAAACCAAGCTGGAGCTACTGGAAACCAGGCATACATTTTCTGGACACGATGGTGTGTGTTTCAGTGGGAGGGTCCAGGACTTCAGTGTTGTTTTCATCACTTGGCCCTATGTTGGCATTGTGTAAAGGGCTGTCATTCCAGCGACCAAGAAGCGCCAGGACGGACGTGCGGTGGCCGGGGGGGGGGGGGTAGCGGGTACACGTCGAGTGATGAGAACAGGTGGCTGCTCCAGGGAGACAAGACAAGGGAGGGAAAGGCGCGTGGACCACTAACCCGGGAGACAGTGAGCGGGATGTTGAATTCCTTCCCGCCTTGCAGCCTGAAGCCCCAGGGGGCGGGGCCCAGCAGGGAGGCGCTGTAGCTGCTGCTCATAGCGGTCTGTCTTCACCAGAGGGGAGCGTTTCAAAGAGAGCAGGAGGTGTGATTGGGTTCCCTGGTTCACAAGCTTAGAGAAACGTCCTGTGGAGGGACAGGCAATCACATTTCTCACAGCAGAGGCAGAAACAGGTAATGCTAAAAGCTAGCGGTCTCAGAGGTAAACTGGCTATTACGATGAATGATTACTGAAAACATCAATATTGCCTGTTTTAATTGTTCACATCCAGTTATTTAAAACCACAGTTAATCAAAAGTGTATTTAATTGTCTTAGTAATTTTTCTAATGATTTTTACATGTTTTGATTTTAAAGGTAGGTAGAGAGGTGTGTAATTTTGTACACGCCATATATTAAAAATGTCCCTAAAAATACGACTATATTTTTCACTAAGCACTGAATAATGAACCAAACATAAACAGGATTATGATTTATGATTGATTATGTGTTGCTCCTTAACACATTTTTTCTCACACAAAAGGAAAATTACATCTGCAGTATAAATAACCGCCGAACAATACTAGTTTACATAGCATTCAACTAATATCTGAAATCCCCAAAAATACATAATACTGCTTCTGAATACCGAATACTGAAAAACCATTTTGGTCTTTTTGAAACACATTTTTTAATAGCACATTACATACAAAAATAGTACAAATAACCCACCTCACATTATGGAACGGAATTACATTTGAAGTTTAATATATTCTACAATGTACCTCAACAACTGCATGAGAAATCCCTCCACCCCCAAAAGGTGCAGCACCTGAAAGATCGACAGAGTGAGATGGATGGATATCCAGAAAAAAACACACACTCACCACTCGACTGGAGAACAGAGCAATGCCCATTTATACCGAGGGATCGAGCGAGAAGCGCGGGGGGGGGGGGGCGGGCGTTAACTTACATCAAGATATTTTAGGAACAAGAGCTCAATAGAGGTTTCAGTATTTAAGGTGGAACTTGAGATGAGCTTGCCAGACCCCAACCTGAAACATTTCCACAGACAACAGGGAGAGGGCAGCCCCCCCCAAAAAAATCCCCCTTCTGATTTAGTCTCCTCTTTCTTCACACTAACTCATCCAGTGTCTTCACAATGGTCTGCTACCCATCCTCTGCCAGTCCCTTCACTACGATCTGCCACACTAACTCATCCAGTCACTTCA
>JAOYSI010068558.1:2502-17498 GCA_025775065.1 Hiodon alosoides
GTCTCCGATGATCACACCTGCGACGCCACTATCGTGACAGTTTTCTCTTGATATCGACACACTAATGTAGTGAAGGGTACTTCCCTGTCTCTGACGATCACACCTGCGGCGCCACTATCGTGACAGTTTTCTCTTGATATCGACACACTAGTGTAGTGAAGGGTACTTCCCTGTCTCCGACGATCACACCTGCGGCGCCACTATCGTGACAGTTTTCTCTTGATATCGACACACTAGTGTAGTGAAGGGTACTTCCCTGTCTCCGACGATCACACCTGCGGCGCCACTATCGTGACCGCTCTAGCAGCTTCTTCTTCACAACATCCAACATACACCATGGTCACTCCTTACTCCAGTTCACTTTACCAAAATGCTGCCGTGCCATTAGACAACACCCTAAAGAGGAATATACATTAGGGACTTCTAATCAGGTGACCCAGCAAAGCATGGAGACAGATATGCTGCATATATAGTATGTACAAAACATGCTGAAAGGGAAACCTGTCAACTAGTCTAGCAGATTAAAAGGAAAGGCTGGGAAGTTTGCGTTTATGCAGTGGTACGACTTTAAGTTGTGAAGCCAATGCCTCCAAAATTGTTCTAGGCTACATTTTTTTGAGACTGCCTCCGTTTTACACTCTTCAACACTTACGGCAAGCACACAGACTGCTGCACCCCACTGGGGCCATTGAGCTAGAGCACATGCAAAGCATTCAGGGGTAGCAAACATGTTGCTCCTTCGATCAGACCTACAAAATGGCTGGTCTCTAACCTTTAATTTACAGTAAATCTGGGATTTTACTGTGGTGATCATTTGGATGTTGGTGCGGATGATTCTCCTCATCTGACACCAGATTGTTATTGATTTTTTCCACCTTTTAATTTGTTTTTATTTCATGAGTGATTGACAAACTTTTCCGTTTCTCCCCGTTTAGTTTCCAAGCTGTTAGTTTTCCTGCTGTTCCCGTCTTTTAATGAATGCTATCATTTGTCTTTCAAATTCTAACCAATGATGTTTCACAAATAAGACAAATAAAGCATGTTTATTCATCAAACTTGGGTGTTCTCTTTTGACATTGAAAGGCGATTTCTGGCAGACTCTGCTGTTAAACCGCGGCCACAATCATGGCAAACAATTTTAAGCAAAATTACGCAATTTTTGCATTCCATTAAAATTCTGAAATATCGACAACTAAATCTGGTATTTCATCTTACATGCGAATCTTCATCGGGGGATGGCGCTAAATACGAGTTATTTATTGCTTTGCATTCTCTCTCTCTTTCTTATTCCTTATTGGTTTGGACACATATTACGTAACGCCAATGCCTCTATCCAATATAATTTACTGAGGCGAACGATTTGCGCGCTGTAGTGAGATTTGACTGAAAGCCTGTAAAGTTCTAACTTTCGAGAAAATGGCAATGAAATTAGCTTACTGGGACATCAGAGGGGTAAGGAAAATCGCCGTTATTAGCAAAACTAGGTTTCGCTGCTCTGTATACTTCGCTATTTGTAAATGAAATGGTTAGATTTAAAAACCCCGATTATATATATCTTACCAAAATAAAAAACGCATTGGAATGCATTGCGGAAATAACCTGATTAGTAAACGAGCCCATGTTAAATTCAGGTGGTTGAGTTTTTGTCACATTACGGGGTTTGACGTCTTTTTTTTTTGAAAGGTTGTGAAACAGCTGATGTAGAGAACAAAGTTTTCTTAAGTGCTTAATTGCAATGGCGACACACCCAGCTTCGGCAAAATTTTTGATTTTCTACTGAATAAGTGCTAACTAATTGTTGAAGAAGTACTGAAACACCTTCCGATACGAAATTTAAAACGTTTATAACGGTCCCGCAAATGGTTATAGAAAAACAAATTGTGACTCCTCCCAGAACGTTTGCAAGGAGTATGAATGGTGAATTTGAAGTTTTGCGAAGCATGGATGCCTTTAATTTAGTGTAACGCGGTAGCCCCCAGATGCAGGTTTATGAAGGAAACCCTGCTTGTTTCAAAGCATTCAGCAAGTAGTCATGAAACCACAAAGATTCTTGTGTATTCATTTCGGCGAAGCTTTGAGTGCAAGTGTCTGCCCGTATGTCAGCGAACTTAACGCCTGAACAGCAAATTTTGTTCTCTGAATGACAAACCAGTTAAATTTTTAAAATAATCAAAGTGAAATTCTAGTAGTCAGGTCCGTCACCCCTCCCTTAAACGCCATAACTCAGACCAAACCAGAGAAAGTAACAGGTTGGAAGGTGGGTCCTATAAACGCTTTTCTGTGAGCCTCAGTCGTCGGTTCTACATCCAAACGGAGCATTGGCGAGTGGAGCTGTCTCTCATCATCGCCTGATGACTGTTAATTCTATGACGTTAGTCCACCCCAAAAATAACGTCCACTACAGTTGTAATTCATGGCTATTGACTATTTCTGGAAAAGTTAACTAACGACCAACGACACACATATTACACTTTATTAAAGGTACCATTATTCTGAATTGTGCAGATTGAAGTGCCTGACTGTGTTACATTAGGCAGTCACGTCTCACTGACATCTTTATCAGGTCTTTAGTTGTTAAAATCCCAGTATGATCCATTTCACAGCTTGCCCAGCCCATTCGTCTGCTGTTGGAATACACTGGCACTAAATATGAGGAAAAGTTCTACTCCTGTGGTGAAGGTAAAGAGGGTCAAAGGTGATACTGTAAATAAACTAGTGGATTTAAAGTTGACACAACCTCCATTTGCCTACATTGCCCTAACTTAATCGCTAGTATTAATTTTCAGCGACAGTGTCACTGCATTCTCATATGGTTAGAAATGAATTGTGTGAAATGGATAAGCAATTAAACATAACCAGTCATTCATATTAAAACATACAGGATTCAGCAGTTACACTGAACATCTTTCCACTGATGGATCCATCGTGTTTGGAAGTGCCCTTACGCGCTACATTTTGGGTAACATTTTAGCTTCGAACCAAAAAGCTTCAGTGTAGTGCAAGTGGGGTTATGGTATAAAAATTGCAAGGCAGTTACTAAGGTAACACTATAATCTATATTTGGAAAAAACTGACGAGGGGCCGACTGTTGTGTGTCTCACAGCTCCCAACTATGACAAAAGCTGTTGGTTTGACAAGAAGAACAAGCTTGGCATGGACTTCCCCAACGTGAGTAGCTCTCTCAACCCAAGCACGGGGCCTGGTGACTCTCAACTCTTTGTAAGTCTAGTGTCCCCTGGTTGTTCTAGCTACCTTACCTGGAGGACGGCGAGCGGAAAATCGTCCAGAGCAACGCCATCATGAGATACATCGCCCGCAAACACAACCTGTGTGAGCATCTGTTGCTTCTGTAGTTGTACAGAAAGTATAACCTCTTTATGTCTTTAGGGACGGCAGCATGTCTGTCAACCTTAGATGTTGGGAAAACATTATTGATCATTGGGTAGCACAGCAACTATGTTGGCCCAGCAGAATCGCCGTGCTTTGGCCGCTCTAGACGTTACTGGACAAGTGCTGTTGTAAGCCTTAGTGACTAATTATTTTGTTAAAACCAATATCTGCAGTAGAGGTGGCAAAGGGGTGGGACTGGTTCAGTTCCCTATGGTAACCATGTCAAATACCCATTTTCTTAAGCTTGTGTGAGCACTTGACAGAGATTTCCACACATCCCTGATCTGAGTCATGTTGGAACCCAGGTTGTGTAGCTCACCCTGTGAGTTTTTGGTTACAGGTGGAGAAACAGAGGACGAGAAGGTCCGCATGGACATCCTGGAGAACCAGGCCATGGACTTCCGCAATGGCTTTGTCTTAATGTGCTACACAGACCTGGTGAGTCCTGAGATATAACAAATAGTTTGACTGGAGACATGTGCACAGCTGCTCTCAAAGTATGTTTTGTTGGTAACACAAGTTATCCTTTTTAGAGGCCAAACCATATCGCAAGGGTGTGGTCTACAAGGTGCATTACTTGTGAATAGTCCTCAGTGTCACAGGTTATATAAGTGTACATAAGTCACTTTTCTGGGTTACAGTTCACTGTTACAAGGTATCTGCCATTTCTGGTTTCAGTTTATAATAATAGTGTCACTTTGCTGAAGGACAACTCAATTGTCACAGAGTTCTCTTGGATAAGATGCCATCTTTGGACTTTTGGTCAGATGGACTGCATTGAAAGTTAAGCTGCTGTTACTCTACAAAATGCTCTCTGTCTTAGGAAAAAATGAAGCCAGGATACTTGAAGAAGCTGCCAGAAACGCTGCAGCAGTTTTCTGACTTCTTGGGTACCAGGAAGTGGTTTGCTGGTGATAAGGTAGGGTATAGGTTTGTTTTTGGTCGCTGAGTGGAAACATTTACTCCCCACACCTTCACTGGTGTACCGGGAATGCCTTTACCCCCCAAACCTTCACAGGTAAATCGAAAATTTGCATAATAAAATTTGTGAAAGGGGGTTGAGGACTCTTTCTTCTCAGGCCCAACTTGAGCGATGAAGCTGGCAGAATCTGTGTTAAAATTTCGAACACTATTTAGGTCATGTTTTGTCTAGTTATTTTACCCTTCAGTTGGGAAGATATTTGAGGTAGATGAAATTGGAAACGCTCAGCTTAAATGTCCCAACAAGCCCTTTAAAATTGTGTTTTCATCTGGAAGGTGCCTGAACTAGAACAATTGCTTTATTATGTTGATGGCCCTGATTTGCTGTCGCGGAAGGAATGGGCAGAACCCCCCTCCAAAATAACCAAATACCCCCCCCCCCTTTGTTTAGATTACTTTTGTGGACTTCATCATGTATGAGCTCCTGGACCAGCACCGCATGTTCGAACCCAAGTGCCTGGACGATTTCAGGAATCTGAAGGACCTCCTGGAGCGCTTTGAGGTGAGAAACCTTCTTTTTTGGAATAAATGGAGTTGCCCCTACTTAATTTGTGATGACACTGTATTTTATCCTTCTCAATGTCGGTCTATCGGCCATCCATTTTCCTGCCAGGGGCTGGAGAAGATCGCAGCCTACATGAAGTCAAAGAACTTCATGAAGACCCCTGTGAACAACAAAATGGCCAAGTGGGGAAATGAGAAGGAGTAGAGCTTTCAGGTGGCACCAGTGCAGACCTGTCACAGTGTTACCAGTTGTAAAAAAACATGTGAGGTACTGCTTTTCTCTCTCTGTCGTGCTTAAAGTCACTAGAATATTAATGGACTAAAATATGAATAAAGTGAATTTAAATAAATTCTGGATACATTTAGTAATACATTTGCTAACCCTTGGTTACCCGTCCGGAGAACCAGGATTTGAGTAAATAGATTTTCTGCAGTGGGTTTCTGAGTTAATTTATAATTTAAGTTAAGGTTCTAATGCTGCTCACAACAAACTAGCACTGGTGTTGCTTTGTCTTCTATAAACTTGTGAGGTGTCCTAAATAAAGCGTTGTTTGGAATTTAGTATGAAGCAAAACTAGTTGTTTCCATTAAATAGAGTTTATTTGAGTTTAATTTTTTTTTCTTTCTTTAAACACACACAGTATCTAACTAAGTTATGATCCAGCCTCATGCCAATGGCAAATCTTCCTCTGAGTCACTAGACAGTACAGATTGTGACCAAACCATTAGGTGAAGTTAAAATTAACGGAAAATGCAGTTGTTGTCTCATAATTGAAGTTTATTTTTCAATTATATAGTATAATTTTTTTGCCTAGGTGGCTGTAGCCGTAATATTGTTTTTGGGAAAGCAAAACGACAAACACGCTTGCAGAATGCCAAACACGCGGTTCCCTGTTAAGAAACGGGGATGAGTTTATTGAAGTTGTGTTTGTCATTGTTAAGAGCTGACACACATAATCAGTATTGGAACCTGTGTCTAACGGCCGTTGTAAGGGTAATTTCTGCTCTCACTGGCCAGCTGGGGAGAAAGCAGAAGAGACAAGGATTTAGTTGGGGGTGGTGGTATGTGCGTATATTAACTTTTGTGGGCGGAGCCAGCGTGTCCCCCTCCACTTACACCCTGGTTTCCAGTGGACTTACCGCCAGGGTGGATTTCACTGCCTGCAGTTGGAAGAAGACCTTGGCACCCTCCTCTGGACAGACTGCCCTTATGTCTTCCCGTGTCATCTCGAGCAGCTGAGAACCATTGAGCACGCCCAGACTGCGCACGGTGCTGTACAACCACAGAGTGTGATAGACATGAACACGGACATCCATACGCACACAGACATGCATGCAAAAACACATATGCACTCAACAACTTTCAGCTTTTTTTCAAATGGAGAGCATGGTCACAGTTGTCGTTGCTAAAATGATTTGAAACTGCAAGCTTCACATTCAGCACACTGTCAGATTGTGTTTCCCACTGTCTTACATTTTGGAGTAGCCCTTGTACTCCAGCCAGGCCATCACATCTATAGGTTTCGACATCTGGTTCAGGGTCGGTGGCTAGAAGAGATGTTCACACATATATTCCTACACGTATGTTCAGATATGCATATGCTGAAAGAAACTACCCATGACACACTAGATTTACATCCTTGCACATACCTAACTAAAATTAAGTGTATTAATTATCTTGTTTATTATGTATGTTTATTAGCTTTGCATAATTGTTGTGTGCTCTTACAGATCAGGTAGAATATGAATCAAGTGGGATTTCCACGGGCCCCATGGGCTGTGACCACCTCATGATATATGCAAAACAACCTAAGCTGGGGTTATGCGATTGGTCCTTGGTGGAATTATTTTTGTTTCTAACCGATATAAATATTGACGCTACACTAAATGGAATAGGAGAACCGACTCAGACTGCCTGGGTACTTCTGCCAATGCTGCATGAAATAAAGGCTGGTTGAAGTCTGCTCCAACTCCAGACTTCACTTTTATATCCTGATAACTGAAGGAGGAATCGATTTAAAAAAAATTCCACAACAATGTACATGTAAAGCTGGAGCTAAACCCCTTTCTGACACCCTCAGGCTCTTAACATCCTCGTCTTCACACCACCTACAGGCTCTTAACATCCTTGTCTTCACACCACCCTCAGGCTCTTAACATCCTCGTCTTCACACCACCATCAGGCTCTTAACATCCTCGTCTTCACACCACCCTCAGGCTCTTAATATCCTCGTCTTCACACCACCATCAGGCTCTTAACATCCTCGTCTTCACACCACCCGCAGGCTCTTAACATCCTTGTCTTCACACCACCCACAGGCTCTTAACATCCTCGTCTTCATACCACCCACAGGCTCTTAACATCTTCGTCTTCACACCACCCACAGGCTCTTAACATCCTCGTCTTCACACCACCCTCAGGCTCTTAACATCCTCGTCTTCACACCACCCTCAGGCTCTTAACATCCTCGTCTTCACACCACCCTCCAGCTCTTAACATCCTCATCTTCACACCACCCTCAGGCTCTTAACATCCTCGTCTTCACACCACCCACAGGCTCTTAGCATCCTCGTCTTCACACCACCCTCAGACTCTCAACATCCTCGTTCACTGCAAGACTCCAGCTACATCTGAACCGCTTGAACTCATTGGGGCAAATTTTAGTGAATTTTAGCATATTCCCACTAAAGTCAGTTGAAGAGTTAGAATAGATCCTAGGGGCCTTTTTAATGGAGCGGAGGGATGGAGGGATAACTGATTTGCTCCGACCCAATAGGGAAAGGGCACGTGAGTAGTTCAAGCTCACCTGGGGATCGTCCTGGATCCTCCAACCCCGGGGCTCCAGCAGGTTGTGGGGCACGTAGCCCTCTTCGTCCCGGACATTACGCACCCTCCACCACTGCTTGGACTTATTCAGGACCTAAACACACACAGATATTGGTCCAAGGAGATCCTTATACTGATCCTGGACCTGCAGATACAAACCTATTGATCCAAGGAGATCATTACACTGATCCAGGACCTGTACATGCACATGCATACACACTTAGTGTGTCAGGGAGATTCCTACACTCATCCTTGAAATTCTTGTGTTCTGATGTTCAGATCCCTAGAGGATTTATTTCTTTTGATGACCATGATGTTCTCGGTGGGCAAGAAAAAGTTACATCCTCACCCTAATACTTGAGCAGGCACCAGCTCCCTTGCCACAGCGATTCTGCTTTGGGCATGGGGTTTTCAGTTATCAGTCCTGTCACATTTCACCCTAATACCGATCCTTTAATGAACATCCCCAGCGCAGAGGCGTACCAGTAAAGTTACCGGCGCTTAAAAGACCACAGAATATATATACACTATTTACAATTCACCACTCGTTTTTGGCAGACTTTGATTCTTCGTTGTCTTAAAAACATTCTGATTATTTGAGGTTCTTCTAATCAAACTGAACAACAAAAGAATGGATGGGCTAGTGGGCTCAGTACAGAGACCCACCATGTTCTCTCAACTCACCTGCACCACATCACCCTTGAGAACACTCAGCTCCTGGTTATTCCTGGATATGAAGTCGTACATCACACGCATGTCGGTAAATTCGTCTGATCTGCACAGCAAGCACAGGTCATTAGCAGAGAATCATGGAGGAATAGTTTAAATGGTCTATGCCGACTTAAGTGATATATATGTACGCGTGTATATATATATATATATATATATATATATATACCGTGTTATTGGTTGAGGTGGCTGGTCCCAGGAACGGGAATTCTGTGAGGCAGAAAAAAAGAATAGACAACAGTTAATTAAAATGTAAAATTAGTCAAATTGGCCTGGATTGTGAAAGGTTAAGTTTTAAGGAATCACCACCTCAACAGTTTTCACATTTAAATACTCAGCATAGATTTTTTCCCCACTTCGCTAATTGTTTTTCTATGAACCCTTTAATTTGGTGACAGTCTGTTTACCGGCTCATGGTAATGGTCTTCTCTGTCAGAATGGTATCTCTGACTGTTAGCTCTGGACAGTGGCCTGCTGTTTGGCGGCGGTAGGATGGGATCGGGCGGTTGCCAGCCATCGTAGAACTGTGGGATGTAGGGTGGGATTGTGTTCCCATTGGGCCATTTAGACCTGAGGACACAGCAGTGAGTACAATGAGCATGAGGGGGTTGATTTAGCTCTGTTAGCAGCACAGTAGCGCAAGCTTCAAACATACAGTATGTACGTATCTTTTTTTAGGGTGTAGGTCTGCTGCAAACGTTTGATAAACAGCAACAGCTTTAAAGATAAATGTTGAGCAAACAGAAGGGGGCACAGATAAAACCCACACCCTCAGTCCTTCTAATTCACCCCAATACCACAACTTCCCCGAGATGTCACTATTGTGTCTGATTTAGTAATACATAATCCATGAGGCTATTAGTGTATTGTTGCCTCTTTATCCACTATAAACCACTATCTACTGTCCCCTTAGGTAATATTACATAGATATCCATCACGTTCAAGTTCTTTCCGAAACACAGCATGTTCAAATAACTAATTATAATTACCAATGAAATTGATCAAATTGGTGGATGTTTTATGACTGCTAACAGTTTATAAAGCAAAAAAAACTTTGAGGTTAAATATTGTCGCCTGTGCTCTTAACAAATGGGATCGGTCTTTGCTTAGAAGAATAATGGGACGTCCTACCGGGGCACATTCCAGGCCAGTCCCAGGGACTGCCACAGCTGGTCCTCCAGTGGGTTGACCTCCTGGCTCAGCAGAATCAGGGCTGGCTCTGTCAGCAGGGGGCTGATGACCGAGGACGGCATGTCTGGGGGGCAGTGCGGCATCACCTACATGGAGGAGGGAAGTTGAGACCCCAGAAACAGTATGGCACCACCCGGGGTGGGGGTGAGACCTCTGGGACAGTGTGGCAACACCCAGGGGGGAGATGGGAGAGAGTGAGAATGCAGTCTGAATGCACCATCACTCAGAGTGTGAAAAAACACAGTGGGGCCTTCAAACGGTCCCCTTTCTGCCTCAGGCTTCAGCTCATGTGTCATAGTGGACAGTGGATCATCCAGAACTGGTTGGCCTGTCCCAGTTTTTTACACCAGTTCAGCTGAACCTCATCAAGCACAGCAACACTTCTCAACGTCTGTTTTAAAGGTTAAGCATTAAGTACAATATAAAACTGGCTTGGGAAAAAAGAGATATATTTCCAGAGAAGGTGATACTTACGAAGTTGAGGGTGGAGAAGAGAATGTGAACGTAGTCTGCAGCACTTGGGTTGCTGATCTGACCATTTAGCTTCCCCTGTCAGAATAAAGAGAGGGAACAGAGAGGGCTGACCTCACAGACTACTGACACAAACACACCGTCACCACACCACAACCCCGCCACGACCATTACCACACCACGAAACCCACCATTACCATTACCACACCATGACCCCACGATGGCCATTACCACACCATCATCCCCACCATGACCATTACCACACCATGACCCCACAATGGCCATTACCACACCATCATCCCCACCATTACCATTACCACACCATCATCCCCACCATTTACATTACCACACCATGACCCCACCATGGCCATTACCACACCATCATCCCCACTATGGCCATTACCACACCATCATCCCCACCATTACCATTGCCACACCATCATCCCCACCATGACCATTACCACAGCAACGCAGATACCTTCCCCTGAGCTTGCGGCCCGTAACACCACTCTAAGGGAAACTGTCAGTACAATTTTGTGATTGCAATACATAGAATTATTTTTCCATCACTATCCGCACTGTCAACTTCTACACTGTAAAACTTAACCATTGAAAAAAGCAGCACTCAATAAACAATTTATTGAGACATTCAGTTGCCGTTCAATTGAACATTAGAATTGGCAACACAAATGATCTTAGTGAGCGTGACATGATTGCCATTGCCAGGCGCGGCGGTTCCAGTGCCCCAGACACCGCCGCCCTCCTAGACTTTTCACGCCCGTCTGTATAGGGTATACCAAAAATGTGGCGACAAATAAAAAACAAATAAAAAACATCCAATCAGCAGTCCTGTGAGTGAAAACAGCTCGTTGATGAGAGAGGTCAATGCAGAATGGCAAGAATTATGCAAGCAAACAAGCGGGCCACAAACAGGCAAACAATGACAAGGTAACAGTGGTGTGCAGAACAGCATCTCGGAACGCACAGATGGGCTATTGCAGCAGACGACCACACACGACCACAAGTTCCACTCCTATCACCTGCGAGCACCACAAGTCCATCAACCCATCCTGCCTGGCGTTAATGGCACAGGCTGGTGGTGGTGCGTTAGGTCTCTTGATACCAATTAAGCAACATTTGAACGTTGCTGCTGATCAGGCACATTCCTTCATGGCTACAGTTTACCCCTAATCACATGGATAATTACAGTAAGATTCTGACCTTGTCACAAAGCACATATTGTTTCAGAATGGTCACAGGAATATTACAGTAAGTTTATTATACTTAAGTGGCCTGCACAGTCCCCAGATCTCAACTCAATAGGGCGTCTGTGGGATGAGATTGAATGGGCTGTTCGCAGAATGAATGTACTACCTTCCAATCTGCTGCAATTGCATGATGCCATCTAGTCAGTGTGGGACTAACATCCCTGCGGAACATTTCCAACACCTTTAAGAATCCATGCCCCACATAATTCAGGCTGTTCTGGAGGCAAAGGGGCTCCGACCCAGTACTTGATTGGTGTACCTAATAAACTGCTTTATTTTCGCAGGTCACAGGTCAGAGACCTGTCCTTTAAAAAGGGGGGCTGGCCAAACACAGAGGGTAAAACCCACCAGGAGGTTGAATCCATATTTGACTTTCTGTAGGTAGGATGTAAACTCCATTGAGGGTGGCATGGCTCCATTGGCTTGAAGAGAACAAGACAGGAAGACCTGAAGTTGGTAAGCAGACTGGGAATGTAAAGTTAAACGTGTATATGATTCTCGTTATGTGCTGTCTCACTGTGATAATTAACCATTTCAGCCTGCAAACAAAGATGCTTTATCATGTATAATCTCCAGGAAAAGTTTTTCCCCCCAGGCCAAACCTTGCTTCATCTTGCTCTTCTTCTTTTTACCCTTGTCCTCTTTGGGCATGGCTGCTGACACTTTGGCCATAAATAGCTCCAGATCGTTAATCACGTGGTTGAAGATCTCCTGCAAAATCACACGCAGAATTGAGGGTTCCCCTTCTTGCTCTCCTGAGTGTGTGTTTGAATGTGTGCGAGCAGTGTGTCTGGTACATGTGTTTTGCACTGCGTGTTTGCCGGGGCAGTTGGCTTGACACTGACCACATTCCTTTCGGTCTCGTTTTGCTGGGGTGATGGAGCATCCCTTTGGGCAGCATCTTCTCTAAAGGGAGGGGGGATCTCACTGACTGTTTTGGAATGAGAGAACACTCCTGGTTTACTCAACTGTTACAACTCTCCAGACACCTTCGCTCTTCGCTGTTAAGCTGTGTGAGGGTTTAATGGAGCGATTGCCCCCTTTGGTCTTCAGGTGTCATACTTCCCATAACACATTAAAACCACATAAAACCAGTAAAAACCAAACAGCTACACCCAATCCTGTCCCACCCCCTTTGTAACTTCAGTGACATTGACAAGGTATTTCATTTCCCAGCCAGTGCATCTGAAAACTGTAAAAAAAATATGACAGGAGAGTCTGACAATCGCCCGACTCACCATAGTCTGGGCTGTTCCACTGGGTTGGGAACCGTTCTTGGGGGGGGTTATATGTGTCCACTGGCACGGGGGGAGGGTCCGGGTTCCGGAAACTTGCCTGGCCAATCCCCTGATTTTTCCTGAGAGGAAACAAGTTCTATATATATAAAAACATACATATATTTGTCTGGGTGACTTTTGCTTGAAGAATGTCAACCTGTTGTTTGATAAGCATTTACAGAGTGTCTGTTGAGCATTTGTTGACATTTGCTTGAGGCATATCAACCTGTTGCTTAATAAGCACTTACAGAGCATTTGTTAAGCATTCACAGAGCATTTCAAATGAAATATTATTCATTTAGGAGTAGCTTTTATCTAGAGCTACCTGCAGCGTACGCCTACTGTCAGGAATGCAGCACAGCAACAATCCCAGGTTTGAGAGCATCATTCCTGTGGAAGACGGTTTAGATGTGTACCTGAAGCTGTGTTCGTTTCTCCTGAGTGAGTCACTCTCCTCCTCTTTGTAGTGTTGGACAGCCCTCATTAGGTCATCTCTAATGTGCTCTGCCTGTACAGAGAATAAGAGTTTCATCCCTCCTATATTCATTCTCTCAGCCATCTTCTCAAACACCCCTAGCATTTAGCCCTTAATCCATCAACAATCATTATTGAATTGTTTCCTGTTAACTCACTGTTAAGTTCTTAAAAAATCTCAAAATAATGTTATCGCATTACTTAATATCTTATTAAATATTAGTTGTTGTTTTCATAATCACAAACGTAATACATTCAGCACTTGATTAATTTACATAATTGTGATCACCCTACAGGTCTGTCATAAAGCATCCTCCATTGGGCACCTGCTGTTTAACCTCCCCAAGCATGGAATCTGTTGTGATGGTCACTCTCACGCAGAGCAATGGAGTTTGTGCGAAAACCGGCTCACCCCAACCTCCTCGCACTGGAAAATGAAGACTTTGGGGGACCTGCCCGGCCCCTGAGTAGTGACCGCCAGCAGGGAGTTGAATGCACAGGCGTCCAGAAAGGCCCTGGTCTTTCCGATGCTGCCCAGAGACAAGGAATCCAGCTGTTCCTGGGGTAGCGCAAAGTGGGAGGGGTCATTTGAAAGTCAACGTGTGTTGCTAGGTAGTGGGTGGAGACAAGAGTAGTGTCACAGTTAGGCCATAAAAGAGCCAGATCAAATTCTGTGAGACTCACAATGATTCCTAATTCTGTGTGACTCTCTATGACTCACTATTCAGTGTGACTCTTTATGACTCCTTATTCGGTAAGACTTGCAATGACTCACTATGACTCACTATTCCGTGTGACTCATTATGACTCCTTATTCAGTTAGATTTGCAAGGACTCACTATTCTGTGCGGCTCACTATGACTCTCTATTCATACCCGCCTGCTCCGCACATAAATGAGCACTGGCACAAGCCCTGCTATCAGCCACACTCTCCTCCCCATGCCAAGTCTTTGCTCACCTTGGTCTCAATGTCGGCCAGCTGGAGGCGACCCCCCTGCACCTGCAGGATCATGTCTTGGCCCCACACCTGGCCTTTGGCGTTCAGCACCTTGAGCTTGGCTAAACAGTCATCCACTGAGCTCAGCGTCTGTCCATCCAGCTTATACGTGAACAGGTGCTAGAGGGCAGCAGAGAGGGCAGCATGCTAGCATTATTATTGTATTTACCCAATCACTTTAAAGGCAGTTAAAGAGAGGTTGTTCTTTGCTACATTAGTGCCATTTGATTGATTTACAGTTACTGAACTTACCTCCACTCTGTACTTGAAGTTGTCGGATTGCTTGCTCACAGCCTCTGCATACTCCTTCCTCTGTACTAAACAGGGGAGAAGGAAACAAAGAACGACAGTAGTGACAACGAGGTATAATAAAAAACATCCATGTTTTTTTAATAAATCCAGAGATTTAATTCATGTGGCCAAAATACATTTGAGAACTTAGAGAATCTTGCCTGCAGTGTACATTCACTGTACTTGTGAGTTCTGTATCAATAAGCCTCTTTGAGTACTGTATACACTATGCACAGCCTCAGTGAGTACCATATTCACTATGCACAGCTTCAGTTAGTACTGTATTCACTGTGCACAGCTTCAGTTAGTACTGTATTCACAGTGCACAGCCACAGTGAGTACCGTATTCAACATGCACAGCCACACTGAGTACCGTATTCAACATGCACAGTCTCAGTGAGTACTGTATTCACCATGCACAGTCTCAGTGAGTACAGTATTCATCATGCACAGTCTCAGTGAGTACTGTATTCATCATGCACAGCTTCAGTGAGTACTGTATTCACCGTGCACAGCCATAGTGAGTACCGTATTCAACATGCACAGCCACACTGAGTACCGTATTCAACATGCACAGTCTCAGTGAGTACTGTATT